>PVJX010015321.1:0-42833 GCA_004027295.1 Dolichotis patagonum | reverse complement strand
ATTTCAATGTCTCCTGTACTTGCTCCTGATAGACTAGATGTTTGAGATTGCATTTTGCTGTTTTTGTTTTGCATTTTCTCCTTTTGGGTTAATATTTGGTCTTTCAATCCCACTAGTGTCAAATGTTGGTGTTGTGTATCTTGGGGTCCTACAGTAAGGTTGATATTTTTCTAATTGCTGGGTCCCACAATGAAGAGGTGGGCCAGTCACCTGAATTCCCCCTGCAGGGCTTATTAGGTGAGTCCTATATTCTTCCTAGGCTGACAAGCCTAGGAGTACTGATGGAAATCAACTCTTAGTTCCTGCTGTTATGTCTTCAGGTTATTCAGAGTCACCAGATCTCCTTGTTTATAGTGTTTGCCTTGGCTTGGACCCTACTGTCTCTGGGTGTCTCATAGGCCCTTTTAATTTTCTCCAGGTTGAAGGAGATGTTATTGGCACCCTCCTTAACCTACCTGATATTCTCTGTGTGGAGGAAGAACTTACTCACCCTCTTGCCAAGCTGGTCAGTTGCCTACTTCTGGAGGGGGCTTTGCTATTGCTCCTGTTTACTCACTGAAGTTGGCAAACAGTATTCTCATTTTAGGGACAAATTCACCTCACTGGTGGATGCCTACTGAGTTCTTCTGTTTGGATGGGAGGTTACTGAGTCTCCCCTCATTACAGCAAGGTTAATCCAATGCAGTCCATGGTGCCAGGTGAAGGAATGGGAGCCAAAGATCAATGGCAATACTAGATCCAGAACTTAGGGGGTCCCTGATAGCAGGGGTGGGACTGCGGGTACATTGCCACTGGCTGCAGTTCCTGGGTCCTGAGGTGGGCAGTGTGAGAGGGGCTGGGGTTTAGCCTGACCCTGCAAGCACCATTCCCTGGTTCCCACGAGGTGGTTGGCCAGGATGGTGGGGGTCGCAGGAGGGGCCTGGGTCTGGCCTGGCTCTGTACACACTGCTGGCTGGAGTTCCTTGGTCCTATAAGGTAGTTGGCAGGGATGGCGGGGCATGGGAGTAGCCTTGGTCTGGCCCAGCCCTGTGCACTCCACTGGCTGCAGTTCCTGGGTCATGTGAGGTGGTCAACTAGGACTGCAGGTGTAGCAGGAGGTGCCCGAGTCTGGCCTGGCCCCACACGCACCACTGGCTGGGGTTCCTGGGTCCTGCAAAGTGGTAAGCTGGGATGGCAGGGGTCTTGGGAGTGGGCCAGGTTTGGCCTAGCCCTTTTCATCCCACTGAAAGAAAATATTTAAATATATAGCAGGAAGGATTGTCTCATCCACTATAAGAAGCAAAACTTTTTTTTGCCTTCAAATATCACTCATAAATTAATTATATCAACATGTCCTAGTTATAGCAATTTAAATAGCATACAAAATATTTTACAAAAATTTTGCATCTATACTCAGTAGGTAAAATTATTTCATATAGTTTTATTACTATGTGAATAGAATTCTTTTATTATGTGTTACTATCATTTTAACTTACATCCTACTGTATTGTTTAGTATCTTCTTTAAGCTTTACTAAATATTATTTATTTTTAAATATTTTCTATCTTATCAACTATTAACATAAAGACACATATATATCATATCACTTTCCCATATAACTCAATGGAAAGACTTTTAAAAATTTATTATTTCCAAGAAGTCATATTAAATGTGAAAATAAGATTCAGAATCTATTTTATATACATATCTCAAAAATATGAAATGATATTAAAGTTATTTTAGATATGTAATGCCTTCATAATAAAAATGAACTTGAAAAAAATTACTTGCCATAATGAAGATCAAACCTTGACTAAATAAATTTTCTACCAAGTAAACATCTATCAGGCTAGTGAATTTTGAAAAAGTCATAGAGTAATAGCCAGATCTTGAAAACAACCTAAATACCCATCGACTGAGGAATGGATAAAAAAGATGTGATAGTTTTATACATTGGAATACTACTCAGCTATAAAGAATGATCACACTGAGATATTTTTAGGTAAATGGATGCAACTTGAGACCATACTTATAAGTGAAATAAATTAAACTCACATGTGTAAATACCACATTGTCTCCTTATTGTAAGAAATGGTAAGAGAATAGAAAATCCTCAATAAATATAGTGAAAGTGTAAGAGTCTGCTCAAGTGAGGAAAAAATAGTATCTCAAGGAAAAAGAGGGAAAAAAAAGTGGGAAAAGAAAAAAGTGTCTAAATTTGTATAAACACACTTACAATACCTAAGATGATTGTGCTACAAATTCTATTAGTTCATGGAGCAAAACCATTAACATTCATAGGATTGAAACAATTTTGCATGTTTGTTTCTGGCAATCTGAGGAACTCTTTTGATGATCACTGTGTAAAATAACAACCTTAGTTACGTTCTTACCACCTTGTTTTGAAGAACTATGTCTTCATTGTTTGGGGCTCTTTGCTATTGTTATTTATTTGTCTTTTTTGTTTCTTGTTTTTCTAGTAATTTGTTTTGTTTTTCCCTGTAATGTAGAAAGGATAAGTGTACATGTAGAGAGCCTTATACATGCCTAGAACTTTTCCTAAACAGGTTAAAAGAATCAGTTGTATTATATGTGATGAAATGAACAGTTACTTTGAAGAAAAAGAGACATTATGGTATCCATTGCTGATTTCCTATCATCATGCTGTGAAATCCAGTAATGCTTCTATTCTTTGTTCAGAGTGGTTTTAGTCTATTTTGTATTGTTTCATTTCAACATACATGAAGGTATGGACAGCTATTTTGAAGAGAACAAGAGACATTACAGGAGCCATTGTTGATTTTCCTATTGTCTGTTTTTGAAAGCCTTCATTGCTCTGTTTTGATCAGTTTTATACTATTTTGTTTTATATGAAATCACTGCATGTGAATATACAGACAGCTATTTAGAAGAAAACAAGAGACATGATGGTAGCCACTATAGATTTCCTGTTGTCTTGCTTTGAAATCTGTGTTATTTAACAATGCTTTCTTCTGATCTTCATTTTTCTGTTTTATTTTACCCTCTTTAAAATAAAAAAATAATAAATAAAAATTTAAAAAATCATAGAAATAAGCCATGTCAACTGTACCTATTGAATAGCTTCATTTTTTATCACCAAATGGAGAAACACAAATTGGACAATGGGAATATTAAGGAAGAACCATTTTAAGTAAAGAACATATCATAGTTAAACTAAAAGGACATGATTCATGCAGTAATTCCTTTATAAATATTTCTTGGTATATTAATGTGTTAAGAACAGCTTTCTCTATTACTATAGGAGTCCTCCCACTTATGAATGAAGAATTGCTTGAGAAAGACAGTATCAGGCTTAGAAGGGGACAGAGATTAAATGATCCCTAAATAATTCCTTCCTTTTTGTGTTTTTCTCTTATGGGTTTCCATCACAACAGAAGGCAAAGCATACCTTTTCATATCTAGCCAAAGACTGAAAATTAAAGTTTGTCTTTTTCTCTCTTTAACACATTGAATGACACAGGATGGAAGCAAACCTAAACATAAAAATGTTCCCACCTTTAATTAGTGTATAGGCTAGTCCTGAATCATTTTAAGGGAGGAACTAGGAATGCTCTAATGCAGAAGAATAAAGTCTCTATCACGTGCAGAGGAGACTGACTTAGTTGATCTAAGGAGTTACAGAATGTGAGAGGGTTGGGAAATAATCCTAAACGATGATACAATCTCCATAATCCTAAATGTTCACATCAGGAAGATAGAAATCTTATAAATCTAAAATTCTCACTGGTCAAAATCCCCAATTCTGGAAAAATAATTTTAAAATGTATTTAGAAAGACATTTATTTGCAATCTTAAAAGGGGATTTAATTGACAGACATGAAAATATGATAGGTTAAACTGGAAGATTGCAAGTTATCTTCCAATTTGGGCAACTTAGAAACTTAGCAAATCTTGTCTCAAATGGAATAAACAAACAAAAAATAACAACACAAAGAGAGAATATTTCATACCCCAGTTTATGCATAAAATAGGTACAGTTCATAAGAATTTGTACATTAAAAGTGGCAATAGTAACATGTATTTTTATAAGCATAAAGACATATTAATGACAGTCACATGGACATAGCATTTAAAGCAGATGAACCATATTCATAAAACAGATTAAAAAGCAAAATGCATAAATATGTATCACTATGGTTGCAATTGTGTGCACCTAACTTTATAATTACAGTCCTCTGAAATACTATGATAGACAACCTAAGCCTTTTAATAAAAATGATCATACAATCAAGATGTCATTACTACATAGGCAGTCACTCAAAGAAATGAGATCTTGAAAAACATGTATCTTTCACAAGTACAGAAAGAACATCTGTTCATTTATTGAACATTTTGGCACACATATACAATGCCACACACAAAATCAATGTTGCCGTAATACACTTTCATGAACTCAAATTTGAGAAAAAAAGTAAAAATAAATCATTAGAAATTCTAAAATTCTACATAATTTATACCAAAAGTATTGAAATGGATGTAAAGATGCAATACATACTATAGCAAATTTTAAAAACTGCTCCTGAAACTTTACAATAATGGCAAAAAATAAGAAAAACAAAAGATCTACAAAGATGTTTTGACACATGGTACAGTATATTATGGAGATAAAGTATGGGCAGTTACATGAAACAAGTGTGTAAGTGCTGGGCAGTGTTTATTACCACTACATTTTGAAGCCATGCATTATGGTGAATAGTTGCTTTTTTTTCTTTTAGGGCATGGTTCTCAAATAATATGTTCACATTTATTTTTTACAAGTATTGCTCTTAAAAATTTGTCTGTGATTTGATATACAGCAATATGCACCTTCCACATGAAAATTTTTCATTCTGTGCCATGCTTCTGTGCTTTTTGGATGCTATGAATAGGTTTTCTGAATACATGCATTGTATTCATAAAATTTGGTAGAAAAAGGACTGAGGATCAAACAACAGCAATGTTACATAAATGTCTTTTTACCCTACCATGCCCTCAATTCTCTTGAATTGGTCATTAACATCAATAGCTTCTCTGGATAAATGAGGCTTTCATTCACTAAAGGTTCCTGAAATTCTTCAGCCATAAGGAATGCCAGTGGAGACAAAAATGTGAATTTTTAAACAAAGTTTTCATTGTTGCGCTATTGGTTGTCAATTTGCTAATCTGAATTTTTCTTCAAATGCATTAAACAAGAAGGTAAGTTTTAGAACTTTTGGATGACATGAATAAAATCTCTAACCAAGAGTTGTTCACCACTGAATGTGTTTTGTAACCCTGCAAGAACTCTATCCGCAAATGTCATTGATTCAAAAAATTGAGGAGTGCAAGAAATACTTTTTCTTTTCTGGTAAAGGGTATTTTTTGAAGGCACTAGGTGTGAAGGGGAATAAGTACTACATAATTGAGTAATTTAGCAAAGGAAAGTTTTAGTATGTTTCTGTTCCCATTTTCCCTCCTATAATCTTTCAAACACTTGCTGAACCTGTATTTGAAGAGTGATTGTGGTCTACAAATTTCATAAGTATATGCTGTCTATTTGAAACTCTGGTTATTGCTCAGCCTTTACAATTAAGTGATTTTATGTTTCTGCAGCACCAATAATAATTGGCTTTTATACTTAATCTTTCGCCATTAGGTGGCTTTGTATACTTCGCTTAATCACAGCTTTTTTACAAAGAGAACAATTTCACAGATCTCTTCTATTGTACTGTGAGAAATACTGTAAGATGGAATGATATTTGGTTTCCCAGTACCAAAAGTGATTCAGTCAGGTACTCCTGAGTGACAAAACTAATAGGATATATGTATAGATCTGTGAGAGGAGATTTGTTAGATAAGTTAGATTATGTGATTACAGTGGCTGAGGGAGGCTGATAGTGTGTCCCAGTCTAAACTTAGTGGCCTCAGAAGCAAGGAACCCATGGGTCTAATTCTGAATCTGAGACTCAAAGCCTAAAAATCTGGGTGTCCACTGGATAAGTCTTGGAGTTTAAAGGCCAGCCAGCCTGGGGTCTTACAGTCCAAGGCCATAGCAGAAACCTTCATTCCAGGGAGGTGAGAAAGACTAAGATACCTTTTGTATTTATAGGACCTTGGCCAATTGAATGATGCAAGCTCACTTTGAGAGTGGATCTTCCCAGCTTACTCTACTCGGATTCAAACACTACTGTCTGCTGGGAAGTCCCGCACACACACATCCAAAATAATGCTTCGCAGGCACTGTGTTCCAACACGAGCTATCCTGAGGACACACAAAGACACACTAATCCCATGCACAGAATTTATCTTTCTAGCCCATTTGTATAGACTTTTCTATTCCCAATGGGATTGCAATTTTGGAGATTCGGCCTTTAGTATTTCAAAATTTGAGATTTCAATATTTTAGTATTCTGATTTATGGATATGAGACTTTAGGGTTTTTGATATTTGTGGATTTCAACATTCTGGACTGCCCTGATTATGTGTTTAAAAATTATGACCAGGGTCAGTGGGAGGAGGTGTACAAAGGAAATAGGCTGAGGAATAAGGTGATTTTGAATTCGACTTAAAATATAAGTACCATTTCACAAGGATAACTGTAGGAAGGTGGTCATTAAAAACAGCAGAATTACCTTGACCCAAATACTTAGAGATGGGAATTTGTGGGGCATCTATGGGGAGTTACATTAAAGGTAACCTGGGTGATTGGCAGGAGAAATGAAGGAACAGGGTGGGAGGTAAGGCTGCTGACATGACCTGGGATCCTGACTATCACTATGAGACCAAATGCATATCAACTTGTCAAGACAGGGAATAATCTTTTTATTTTTTCACCTTAGGAAGTTACTAAACTTTACAGTGTCTTTAGAGAAACAAAGAAAATGTGTCAGGGCATTTGGAAGGAGAAAAACCATAGTTACTTACTGAATATTTTACTATAAAACCAGATTTTCATATGTGTTATTTAATCCTTCAAAGCATCTTAGGAAATATAATGTTCATGTTACACAGAGAAAATATCTATAAAATAAATTATGGAATTGACATAGATAGTACAGTGTAAATTCTGTATTTAAATACAGTTCCTAAATCTCAGGGCTTGTTAGAAGCAGCTAGAGAGCTTGCTAATCAGTATTTCAGAAAATAATTGATGGCTAGACCCATTCTAGGAAATTGTAATTTAATTGACCAGTAATCTAGACCATAGTTTCTCAAAAAGATAAGGTTAAAACTCATTGATTTTCTTAATTGAATGAGTGGTCATGAATAAAAATTGACTTATTCAATAAAGTTGAGTAAAGAGTAACAAGGTTTGGAATTAAAAAGAAAAAAATACAAGTACAAGAAACTAGAGGATTTTTACTCAAAGTTCTGCTGAAATACGGATTAGGCAGGAAAGTAAAATAAACTTCTAATTGAAAATATTTGTATTGGAGTAAGTATATGTACATGTACGTGCACACACACACATTCACTCATTCTTGTTCATGGGTTTCTATTTGGCTTATTGCCATCTGTAGTCACAAAACCAGTGATCATAATGCCTTTGAAATCTCTTGTGGACATGTGCACAGAAGTGGCAAAAATTTGAGTCTTCACCATAAAAAGCCTGAGCTGAAAGCCAATCGCATTTTATATCAAATAAGGTGATATACAACTTTCTTTGTTCAGCTTTCATATTGTAAACAATTATCTTTTTCACCTGCTATTGAGTGCTGATGCTTTTCATATTTTTCTTTACTTTTTTGGTTGTTTATTTCCCTGCTTTAAATTCTCATGTCTTTGCTGAAATGTCATCTAGGGTTCCCAAGCACAAAAAGGTTAAGATGTGGCTCATGGAGAAAATATGTAAGCTAGACAATCTTCATCGGCATCTTCACCACCCCTGAGCATGAGATCATTCTTTATGAGTCAAAAATATATATTAAGTAAGATTTACTTAAAAAGAAATACACGTAAAATAAGGTGATGTATTGATCAGTTAACGGAAGTATTATGGGATCTGAACTCTGAGGAATTTGCCTCTGTATTTCACCTAAGATAAAAGATTCAACATTGTCTAGCCCAGTGTTCCCAGTGACCTTACAAAACATAAGTGCTACAAGCAGCAAGAACCAACTGTTTGCATAGTCATTAAGTGGTACATTGGGTGCCCAGTCGTTTGGTCAAATACTGCTTAGGTTGGGTGTGTCTATGGAGGATGTTTCTGATTGAGATTGACGCTGGAATAATTAGACTGAGTAAAGCAGATGGCCCTGCCTCGTGCTGTGCGCATCATCCCATTACTTGAGAACCTAAAAGCAAGACCATTCTTCCCTTGGGTAAGCCTCAGGGCAGCTTCTTCCTGACTGATTTTGATCTGAAGTGTCATTTTTTTTAACCTCATGAGGGAGTTATACTGTTCATGTTCCTGGTTCCCTGGCTTTAAGACTTATGCTGGAACTACTTTAAAGGTCTTTGCATCACCAGTTGGCCGATTGCAGATCTGGGGAATGATCATTCACTGTAATTTCATAAGCCAATTCTCTGTAATTTCTTTCTTTGTCTTACCTCTTCCTTTCACTTTTCTTCCCTTCCCTCCACTCCTCCACTCTTTTTCTCTCTTCTTCTCTATATAATATTTAATTGGTCTGGAAAATCCTGACAAATATGCTAATTCTAAGTAAATTCATTTTTCATTGTTTCATGAATATTTATTATCTACTATGTATTGGCATTGCATTTGGTCAGGCGTTTAGTGCTATGCAAGATAGAATAAGTATCTGTACTCAATTTATTAACATATTCAACTCTTAGTAATAGTTACCATATACAACCCAACTGTTTGTCCATGGATTCCAACAGATATGAAAGAAATTATTTCAGCCATTTAAGGTCATATTTACTCAATTTACAGGCTTCACTGGAACTGGCCTACCAAAGTGACCTAACCTCTTATTCAGAAAAAAATCCTCAGTCATACTCTCATCAGTTGACCCAATGTCTCAGCCTTTTCCCACAGGAGGCAAAAACAGCTGTTTCCCACAGAACCTACACCAAGCCCTGATTATTTCCAAATTCAACTTGATCTACTTGACTCTCTATATGACAACTTTTTTTCCCATATGCACCTTCTTTCTGTCCTCCTTTTGCTAGGACAACAATTTTAGACACATTAAATTAAACAGGGTATTTGAGCAAAGAAAGATTCATGAGTCGGGCAACTTCTAGTAAGCAGAGAAGGAGGAGTGAGGTTTGATTGAAAGAACAGAAAACCAGAGCAGAGAAATGACCAACTGGGTGCTGCCAGGTATCTGCTTTACTTGAGAAAGATGCCGTCAACTGACTGGCTATGATTGAATGTTTGTAACACACTAAAATCCAGCTATTTCTTGCAAACAAAACAAAACAAAACTCTTAAATTAGAATTCAATCCATTTATATATTAAGTTGCAGTTTGTTTACAGGAACTTAGGTTTGGAGACATCCTCAGGCCGATGGTCTCCTCTTTATTTAATTTAATACTTTTACTCATCAGATACTTTTCGAAAAAAAAAGTAGGAATAACACAAAAGAAAAATAAACTCCTCCATGCTCCCAGAAAGTCATTTCTATTTTGGATATATATTTTTTAAATTTTTTTATTAGTGGATATTGACTGTACAGATTAATGGGTTTTATTTTGATGGGTTTACACAGGCACATATTATACAGAAAAATGACAAAAGTATAATATGTGCCGTGTAAACCCAGGCATGGTGCGTGTATGTGTATGGTAGATGGCTAGTATTTATTATTGTTGTTGGCATTGTCACTGCTAAAATTTACCAGGTATGCTAATTGATCAATCAGCAGATGGACTGGCCAATAACCACATAGGATACTTTTCTTTGCAACACAAAGTTGAGATCCAGACTGTAAAGATACCTATAGAAGTAATGATAAAAAGAGACAGTAATCACCTCTTGGAAGATGAAAGGATGCAGGCTATTGTCTAAAACATTCTTTATTATATAGAGGCTAGGGATTGTGTTGGTATCAGCAGTATCTCTTTTCACTGACTTCATAAAAATACAGTCTAGGTAAAGAAGTATGAACAACAGCAATTGTGACACATTTTGGAAAAAATACAAAAATATTCTTAAGTCTTCAACACATTTTAATTCAAATATTCATGTAAAGATGTCTTTCAAGGATACTTGATTGTCCTTGGCTGAGAATGTTTTAAAGAAATACCCTATTTGAGGATAAGACATTTCAATTATTCTTATTAATTCCTACCCAAGCATTTGATTTTGGAGATCTGGAAACTTCTGTTTGTTTTTGTGCCCTAGTAATGGGTAACCATTAAAAGAGAAGAAGGAACTGAGTTATTATGGGACAATAAAATTCTGTTCTCTGTGTGCTGAAGAATCATATTCTTAGTGGGGAAAAAAAGGAAATGGATAATTCAGAACAGATTAGGTGAAATTCTGGCACCTATAATTTTAACTAGATATCAATATTGATTTAGAAGTTATTTTGTTGTATGTATGTGAATATTCTAAATATCCTAATGATATGAGCAACCCAATCACAATAACTATATTTAGTATATTGATTATAGTTTCAAGGTGACATTTGTTGTGGGAAGAAACAAATCAGGACTTCTTACAGAGCAGTTAATTTGAGATTTGGATCAGGAAATCTATGAAATACACATGGAACAAGTTTTGTTCCTATGATTAACAAGCCTATAAAGACTTATGGAGTCATATGTACAGGTCTTGATTTTTCCTATCATCTGAGTCTCAACTTAAATAAACTCACTTTTCTCCCTGACAGTGATTCAGTGGCTTAGTTGCACAATAGAAGAGGGCACATTTGGCATTGAGGTTTATTTCTAAAACATCCCCCAAGACCTCATTCCCTCATAGGTTTATAGGTTTTGAATAGCTGACCGAATCATCGGTGTGTGATACTCGTCACTGGATTAGTCCACTGATGGGTTTCTAACTAGGTATGATGTTGGAAGGTGAAGACGTATGGAAGTAGGTCACTGTGGGCATGGACTGGAGATACATATCTATCATTCTCCCATGATGCACTTCTGCTTTCCAATGCCTTGTCATGAGTAGCTCACCCCTCCTGCACCTCTCTGCCATACTGCTTTGCCTTGGGGCAGCCAACTACAAATGGCAACCTTGTAAACTGGGAGTTCAAACGAACATTTCCTCTTTTAATTTGCAAGTATTTTGTCCCAGCAAAAAGAAAGACTGACATTATACAAATTCTAAACAAAATCTTTAAAGGAATAATAGCTTTTGAGTAGATTCCTAGAAAGAGTCATTGTTGGAGCACTTTTTGGAATTCAACAGTCATTGAGAGACCCAAGCTACACCAAGAAGTTATATACAGACACCTATAGCACAAAGACCCCATTGAGTTCCAACTGATACGTTCTATCAACTGCCCGTTCTGTGAATGAACCATCGTAATGTTGCACACAACTAAGCCCCCAATCACTGCAGCCTTGTTCAGCGTAGTTGAAATGGAGGAGTCACTAACTCAAGTCAGCCAACATAAGATCAGAAATAAATATTGTTACACACCACTAATGGTGAAGTAGTTTGTCATACAAGAGACACATAGCAAGGAAACCATTAAGAGTAGACTATTATTCGAGAACCTATTTGTACTACATGGCAGAAGTCAGCCCAAATGGATCTGATTTTTGTCATGAACTTTTAAACTGTAACCTAAATTCGGCATGGTGGCACATGCATGTAATCCATGGATTTTGGGAGGCTGAGGGAAGAGGATTGGTAGAGACCTCAAGTCTAGAATGGGAAACCTAGATATTTAATAAAATTATCTCACAAAAAAAGCTAAAGGCTGGGACTGTAGCTCAGTGCAAAGATACTGGTTCCACCAAAGAAAAATCCATTTTCACCAAAAAATAAATGTAATTTAATTTAGTTATGTTAGGCATTCTTCAAATTATAAAAGGTATACTATTTTGTGATATAATGTGTTTATTTCTGTGGTTTACCTGATTCATAGGACAGAGATTACTTTTCTTCTTTCTTCTTCATTATATAGAAGAATCCCTTCAAGAACTGTCTGAGCATAACTTCTAAATCTCTTCTAGTTTGCTGTACACAATGGATAATTAATAGTTGTATTATAGCGATAGATAAATACATATATAAGCAGCATTTACTTTGCAGAATTTTGATGTAAATTTTCTTGAAATACCTAATGATTTTTTTTTTTTTTAGTTTTTGTATATCAAGAGACCATAGGTTTTGGTGCTCCATGGCTACTGACAGCTTGGATTATGCTTATACTCACTTTTACATCCACAAAAGAATGAAATCTATACAAAAATTTGATTAGTAAGCAATTCAAATTATGCACAAGATTTTTCTCTGTTATGATTAGTGTTTACCAGATAATAGCAAGTCCAACTAAAACACTTTCAAGTGCCACAAAATTTAAAGAAACCATGAATTTGCAACTAAATGTTTGCATAAAAGAACTTTACTGTGTTTATGTTGAGAGACTACCTCTATCTCAAATGTTCTTCTCTTATATATATACTAAGTCATTCAAATACCAGTATGTAAGCTGAATTTGTTTATGATTGGTACAAACAAATGTGCAGTGAAGTGAGGCATTTGGGGAAGTCATCAAATGTTAACCTCAACATTTTAGCAAACACATTTTGGTATTTTTTATTGTCGTTGCAATCTTTGCTGTAGAGATGGACTAAGGTTATGCCCTTTCCTTTTCTTACAATCTTCAACTCAGGAAAGAGGAAAGATAATTAATGCTTGGTATAGTTTGAGAAATGCTATCAGCTTTTAGCAGACTTATTAAAGTATATTTGGTTTTTAAAAACATACTGCATGTTTTAACTGTCTGTCTATTGAAACTCTCACGGGTTCATGAGGTCATATAAACATGAGAGGATGTAAATATTCTGTGAGAATCAAAGTGAAGAAAATGAAGAAGATCAAAGTGTGTTAGTTTACAGCTTTTGTGGAATGTGAAGCCAGAATTTGACTTTTTTCTCTGATGATACTAACCATACACTTCCCAGGCTAATGCATGTGTATTGGTAATAGTTAACTTCCTGAATTATTCGGCCACTTTTTCTCCTAAACAGAGAAGAAAAACACTTACAACTGGAATAAACTTGGAATACTGGGCTAACCTAGAAAATGTCCATTACGGGTTTATTTTGAGTCTGGGAGGGATGGTGAAGAAACAACTAAGAAAATTCAGCATCACCTTGATAGTCGCAGGTTGGTGTGTATTTTCCACAAAGGAGTGGAATGTAATCATGAAATCAGTATAAGTTATGGAGCTATAACTGAGCAAGATATTCAAAAGGTTGTAAATTTGATATGAGATTTAGAAATATCAGATTGATATGAGATTTAGATTCTAAAGTAAAGATGTAATTTTAACATGAATTTCGATCCATGAATAAGAACTCTGCACCACAGCCACTCATCCACCAGAGTGAACACAGCAGAAGTATGGGCGTGTGATAAAAGCTCACTTTCTACTCCGTTGTACTTTTCTTCTCCAGCTCTTGACTCTGCCGTGGTACCCAAGAGTTTCAGGGTATTTGGAGCAGTTCCTCTGATTTTAAATTCTTACTTGCGACCTCTGTTGGCATACCTACTGCAAGGCTTTCTCGCGGTCTGTTACCAGAGTTGAAAAAATAGACGATGAGTACTTTTCAGCGGAAGGGATCTTTTCTTGAGGCATTTTACTTCACCAATTAAATAAAACTGCTTTAGTGCTCCTCCAATAATTCTTGGGTTGTTTGGCTGCTTGTTTAAGTTTACAGTTTTTTCACTCTCTCCCTTTATAGCCTGTACGCACACCAACTTGCGGACCTAGATTCCAGGATTTGATAATAAACCTCAAGGTAGCTAAGTGCTTTTATAAAGGAGAAAAATAAATTTCCATCTCAGCAAGGCCAATGGTATTTATTTTATTGGAGAGGGGGCTATTTGTTTTTCTCAAGAAAACATTATGCCAATAGATATAATCATAATTACGTTTTGCGATCAGTACGTAGATCCGTGAATTTGTTTAGTGCTTGGTTTGGAATTTATTTTCTGGACCATATGTATCAAGAAATCATTGAAGCTTTCTTACATGCAAAGTTATTTGGTACAGAGGATGGTGATTTTTATGAAAATAAAGAGGACTCCTTAGGCACCTATTCATGGGAGGAAAGTGATTTTTTTTTTTTTTTTTTTTTTTTGGTATTGGAGATCCAACTCATGACCTCACTCTTGGCAGGCACCACTGAGCTAAATTCCTGGCCCTAGGAAACTGACTTTTTAAATGTAGAAAATATTTAAATCTAAATTCATGCCTACTCATCTCTCCATTCCATTTTTGCTACCATCTACAACACACAAAAGGGCTTGGGATTTAGCTCAGTGGCGTAAGTGCCTGCCTGGCAAGTGCATTCATGAGTTTGATCCCTGGTACCAAAAATAAAATAATATAAAATAATATAAAATGAAATAAAATAAACACACAAAAACTAGAGTATCTTGCTAATAAGTGTGGTGCTTCCCAAAATGCTTTGACTCTCCAATTTTTTCCCTTATACTAACATTTAATGACAGTTAACCACCAAAGTTAATATTTAGAACTGACCTGGCACAAACTTTGCTTGCTTTAGGGATGTGGGTATAGTGTATCTCTGAAAATTGCACTGTGTTTATCTTCCTATCTGTGATTCCCATCCCTCCAAAGTGAGTAATATCTTTAGAATTTGGTGGACTTTGATCATCCTCTTTCAATGTTAAATTATAAAGACCACCATCCATATATATATATACACACATATATATTTTATTATTGTTATTATTTTTGGAAAGCAAGACTAGATGTGAGGCCTAAAGATCCACTATCAAATCGGAAGCAGCTTAAACATGTTACCACTTTTTTTTTAGTAGTTTATTTTAGGCCTCACTTTCCCAGAAAGTTGATTTCCCCAAGAAAACTTTTTCACCTTCAAGATGCCTGCTAGGTAGGACGCGTTCTAGAGAGCTGGTGTCAGCCTCTCCGCAGAGTTTGAGTTTTGAAGCAAAGCAAACCAGATCCCACTAAGCTCCCCAGCACCCCACCACTTCCCCTTAGGCGGATCCGGTTCAGAGGCAGCACAGCTGACACCGTGCTCTGGGTCTCCTCCCGCAGCTCCCGGGATGAAACACGCAGGTGAGATCGATGGAAAGAGCAACTGTCAGGTGGAAGCACAGGGCAAGGTTGTCTTTTTCATATTTTTATATGAAACATTTCTGTGAACTCAGGGAAAAAAAAACATAGATTGAGTAGGATTTTACAGCAGGGAGTATTGACGATGTTCCAGTTGATTTTCCCTTTCATCTTTTGTTTTAGATTTGACAGTGCCTGCTTAGGTATGTGTAAAACGCTGAATAAACCTGAGTAGATGACCTGAAGGGTTAGAGGAAATATGAATGAAATAATTGTCCAGGTTTTATTACTATATTTAAGGAGTTTTCTACAAGGAAATGAATCTGTCATTAAAATACATGTTTTTCGACCCTGTTGCCTTTTTTGAGTAAACCATGATTTATAGAAAGTTTTAATGACTGTATTTTTAGTGATCTGTTTTTTTAAGAAGATTATGGTTCAGGTGAAGGGAAGGATCCTACTTCCATTTCTCAAATGTGCCCTGTGCTTTCTTGACTGTTTTGGCAAGATCTGAGATACACTTCAGATCATTTTCCTTGCAGACTACCAAGGCCTTCTCTCCACAGCAGGAGTGTTTACCATATCTGAGAAAGCTTCTAGAGATTGCAGCAGCTGGGAGGTGTTTTTCTATTTATGCCAATGTGATGAGTGTACTTATTTGAAAGAAAATTATTTTGAGGAAAAAATAATGCGACATTTGAAGGAAATTAAGAAAGAATGGGCATGGATGATGAATAGATGCATATACCCTAGATTACTGAGGTTTTGCTTTTTCTCCAAAGGAAAAATGTGTTACTGTTACTCTCTTTCCTTACTTCAATTCTCTCCACTCTTCCTTCAGATGTCTTCAGTTCTAAACACACACAAACACACACACACACACACACACACACACACACACACACACACAGACACACACCCATTCTTTCAGTGCATTGCTCAATTCCCTTCCCTGTTTATACAAGAAATGCGTACTGCAGTCTGGCGCCAGAGGTCATACTTACACAAAAGTCAAACGTCAGTAAAGATCACTTACATTTCTGATGAGCCTTTTCATCTTCCTTTCCTCCTGTAAGGGCAGGGCCAGTAGGAAGGAAAAAAAAAAGATAAACGCCAAGTGTCTTGGCTGTCAAATTCTTAAGGAAACCCCCATCACTCTAAAAAAAGAAAAAAAAAAAGAAAATTTGGTGTTCCTTAAACTTTTGTTATTTTGCCTTAGGAAACATGACCTTTTCTCTTCAACTCCTCCTCACAAAGTGTCTCTATTTCAAAATGAAGTTAAAGCCTTGGCCCTTTTGCTTCATGATGTAATAAGGGGTTAGAAAAAAGATAGCCAAGAATTCCTCAAAATCCTGTTAAAAGCAAATAAGGAAAATGATCACTATTGTATGTTAGTTTAACATATTTGACATATGTTCTGTGAATTCAAGTAGTTTCTTGATGTTTGTAAACATGCAATATTATATTCACTTCTTATTAAGAAATCTTATTAAGTATCTTTTCTAGCATATACATAACTGGTACTCACATGATCATTTTCATTCATATCTTCATACTGAAAGATTATGACTAGAAAGAGTACTATTGCTATAAACTTCACATTTTACAAATACTAGTGATGATTAAATAAAGGTCATAGTTGATAGTGAAGTTACTCCTTTGCTCTTTGTTTAGAAAATATAGAAAAATTATTAAAATATTGATTTTTTTTAACTCTCAGGGTACCACTTAATAATTAATTGAAGCAAAAACTTTTTAAAATATCCATGCTTAGAAGGTGTTTAGGAACCCCAGCCTTCCTCCACAGTCATCCAACACAGATCCACGGAATTATGTACATTGCCCTGTTGTCATATAGTGTTAATTACAGGTTACAAGGTCAAAAGTTATTAGAAGAACCCTGTTGCTGATTCCTATTTAAGCATTTAGGACAAATCATATTAAATGTATGCTTCTGTATATATATTGGAGAATTTATCTTCAATTTATACATGAGAAACAGCCACTTTTAAATGTTTGGGGGACAATAGAATCTTTTTTTTTCCCATGGTATTGGAAAGTGAATCTGTGCTAGAATTTGCAATCCTGCCTCAGTTTTCCTCCAAGAGCACTGGGTTTATAACTATTTGACACCACATTGGTGCAGACCATAGAATATTTATGGCAACTTGCATATGATAGTAAATATGATTGAGAGATTTGAACCATCTCTTCTTTTATATTTTAGCTATTGACTAGAGGAAGAGAACTTTGCCCAAATTCGATGGAGGAGAAAGGTTATTCTCTAATTACAGTGGCAAAGCAAAACAGTTTACTTATAAAGATATTCTTCTCAAGGACAATTAAGACATATTGAGTGAGATAAATAATGTAAAGATCATTAATAAATTAAATAACTAAAACATTGTAAAAAATACAGGCTTGATTTTTCATTTGTGAGATGAATGTGCACATACATAATAGGAAATAGCTATGAAATCCATTGGAAACTGAGTCAGATCTATGGACCTGCAAGTGAAACTTTTTTAGAAAAGATTAGGACCCTGGCCTGTGGTCCATATTTATAACCTTATCATTAGTAAAGTGAGGAACTTGTTTTTTGCTCTTCTAATAATGTGTGCATATTCATTCAGCTTAATTGAAACACTTTCATTATGTTCGGTTTCATAAAAATCCAACCTATAGAATTGAGATAAAATTACGAAAAAATAAAACACAATGCTCAGATAAGCTATGTTGTTTGTGCACTGAGGCACTTTTGGGAACGTCACTCATTGTTTACAATATTTGCTTAATTTTATGAACATGATGCTTCAGTAGCACACTCTGCTTCAATAGTCATTTCTTCAAAAAACATTCATTTTTATGTAAGTAACTTGTTTGTACCAATCTCTTAGTGAACTCACTTAATCTAATATATTGTATATTGTAGGAAATCTAACCTAATCTAATCTAATATATTGTATATTGTAGGAAATCTAACCTAATCTAATCTAATATATTGTATATTGTAGGAAAAGGGACAAACATGGGCAGATTTACTTCTTTTAAAAATACATGTCTTGTGTCACATTGCAGAGGTTTGATCAAAAATGCTTACTGTCAATCCTTGGCAACAATTCCTTAAGAAGAGATGTAGTCATGATTCAATTTGTTGTAAAACATGATTTCTCTTTACAGCAGTGTTTTTAGATAGTAAAAAAAAAATTTGCTCCCTAAACCTAAAACCTTTGACCCACTCATTAAAGCAAAATAGGTAATGTCATGATTAGCATGTTCATAAAAATAATGAAATCGTATTCACGTAGCCAAAGAACGTGGCTCAGAAAATAAATTAGCAAGCTGTTTCAAATTTCTCGTTACTTGATTCATCCTCAGATTGTTCCTATGACAGTACTTTAAAAGTCATGAAAGAAAAGCTGATTTATTCATGCTTTATTTCAAGGTGTTTCTCTAGTGCTAGAATCATTATTTTAAATCGGTTTTTATAATTATATTTGTAATTGCCTTCACTTTGCCATGGTTGGCATTGACTACTTCCCTTTTGAACCAAGCCAGATTGAAAAATAGACACATTTGGTGTGAGAATATGAAGGGTCATGCTTAACTTCAAACCACGAGCTGTCAAAAGCCTGGTGCTCTCCTAGCCCAGTCATTTATACTTGATAAGTAAACCCACTTGAGGAGTGTTTATATGCCCTGATGCTTTTGGACACGTTCACTGACAGAACACATTCTTTGAAGAAATATATCAAAACTGTTTATCTCCCTGAGCGTTACCCTAAACCCTGTCAGTGCTAATGATATCAGGACATGGATTAAATAAATCCTTTTGAGAGTGACTATGGGTAATTCTGCATTCAAATCACAACTATAGGAATTTTTAGTTGCAGAAGTGGGCAACAGATATATCAATATGCACAGCCTTTTGCTTGTATGAAAAGCTTTCATAGAGAACTGCTCCTTTAGAGGCTTTTCTGTCCCTTGGGTTTGATGTACAGCAAGGTAGGGGAAAAAGTACACGGGGAACAAACTGAATGCATGAGGATTGCTGTGTTAAAAAGAGTAGAAAAATTAGCACATTTAATTTGAAGTGAAGAATACAATAATGTGGTTCTCTAAGAATTGTGACTTGTGTATCCCTCCCAGTTTCTGTCTTCATGAACCACACACGAAGATGTCGATTATTTAGCTTTCTATTAAAGAATTAAATCATTAATGTGTCCACGGAGCTGAACTCTGTGAATTCTGAAGCTAAATTTATTACTTTATGCTCAGCATAAATGACCTATTTTCCCTTTCTTTCAGTGAAAATCCATTTTTAAAGAAACTGATATTTTTCAACCTGGTTATTTTCTATACCATTATATCTCGTTGTAGAAATTATTTTTAAAAATGAAATGATCCTACAAGATAGTTGATGAGTGGTTGCATGTGTGGGTAAAGGGAAATGGAAATGATATAAAATACCTTAAAATATGTATCCTGGATGTAAGTAGAGAATGTATGCAGCATTACAAGTGCAACTGTGAAACACTGTGTTCACTCTCTGCCCAACAGTATCTATCAATATTTATAAAATGGACAGGAAAAACTCTCTACAGATAGCTGTCTAACAGCCCATTAAACCAGGGCTGCCCCATTTGCGATCACTGACTCTTTGAAACTGATGTGGCATAGACTGTCACGACCTTCAGTGGAGAAAGTTCAAAAGCAAACAGTATTTTTTATTTATTTATCTGCGCATTTTGCTATTCATGCTATTCCGAATGAGGTTTTGTGCAGAAGAAAAGAAACTTTAACAAAAAGTGGATTTCTGTTTGATTACCAGCTTCAGCCCACACCACACTGGTTTTAGATAGTGAGGCAGAGAGGCTGTGGTTTATAAAGTGTGTGGCGTTACCTAGAGACTCTCTGATTCTCACTAGAGTTTAAATGTTTTACCTTAAATACAAAGAAGTATTCTGTGTTGTTAAACTGAAAGTCAGTAAACAAAGCCAGCTCTATTGGGTAAAGTCAAGTAGAAATGCATGTAAAATATTTTAGTTGCATAAGTAATTCTGTTAAAATACATGCATGTAAAATATTTCAGTTGCGTAAGTAATTCTGTTAAAATACAAAACTACTTCAGTATGCATTTGTTCTATTAGGAATTGATATCATTATGTTCAATTATAGACAGCTATACCATCTATTCTACTCTAATGCTCATATACTCATGAATTATGAGTATAATATTTCTGATTATAATATATAAATCCATAGCGTATAACATGTACTACATAAAAACATATATAAATAATAAATAAAATACATATTTTTGTAATGTCTTTATATAACCCTAATTTGGTTCTAGCTTACATTTCATGGAATTACCATAATTTGTAATGTTCTATTCCTCTTCTATTCAGTACATTTAAATAAAATGTACATCTTTGGAATAAGATTTAAAGCCTATTTTAGGATATTATTTTTATCTTTATTTCCAATAGTATAATAAGACAAGTATAAACTTAAAAATGAGCATCTTACTAATTTATAAAAAGAATTTGGATTTCTTATATTTTGTCCTGATTTTTTGATATGTAATTATGTGTTGTTATTTTTGAAATTCTTTTCTGATATTATTATTTGCTAACTAAAGTTAGAAAACTGCATTAAAATTCAAGTAAGGAATTAAAGCAAAGAAAAATTTAGCTTTAAATTTTGGTTTTATATATGTTATTAAAATGAGATTGATGACAATTATTTTCTGATACTGGGGATTCATCCCAGGACTCCCACTGAGCTGTATCCCCAGCCTTTTTTATTTTATTTTTTTTAATTAGAGCTGGTCTTCCTAAATTGTTAAGCTGCCCAAACTTGGTTGGAATTTGCAGTTCTCCTACCTCAACCTCCCAGAGGTCTAGGATTACAAGCACGTGCCGTCACACTCAGTGAAATGGTTTTGGTGACTACATTTCTTACATTCGTTCACTGATTTACTGTCCTAGGACAGCCACTGAAACTAGTGCACATACCTCATTTGTTGGAAATATCCTATTGATATTTTGCAAAAAACTGGATTAGAAATAAATATTAGTTGGCTAAAACAGCAGTTTACATGATCTGATATAGCATAAAGGCTACGATTAGTGAGACTAAATATAAAATAGGATTATATAAAAATTAGGAGGAGTAATTTCTATAAAACAGGCTCAGTGTTTCGTATTTGCCCAACATGCTCTGTGGGTTCTGCATTATTCCAAGGGAGCGCTGTCCTTTCCACTCAACCTCCTTGGAAAGTCCCCAGCAGATGGAAGGGGCAGTGCCATGTGTGGCCTAGGGTCCGAGTTTCCACTGAAGGTGTGTGTACTCGTCTTTCTATAGACACATATTCATGTATGTAAACTGCTGTTCTATGTAACCGAGTCACAAACAATGAAGATATTTCAGAAACTGTTGTCAGAAATATCATTTCATCTTACTTTAAAATTAGTCAAAATGCCTCATTGTGAAGGAAAACAATGTAATTTTAGCTTGAAACATAAATTGTCCAACATCTTGAAGGTTAAATATACTGTATGACTCTCTCTCTCTCTTTCTGTGTAATTTGGATCTTATACGTGAATGTTCTGGCTTTTTCTGGCTTGTATATACTTCCTAAAGTCACTCTAGGGATCAAAATTTCAGATTAACCTACTCTTAAATCCTACATTCTGAGTTTTAGTCAAAAACGTAAACAACAAACATGCAAAAAGATTCTCACTCTTTTCGTTGCACATTTTATACTTAGCATTTATCTCTGTAAGTGTCTTTAGGTCTTTTAATGTTTGCATTTCAGATTAGCCCAGGATAAATTATGAGACTTAAGAAATTAAATTATCAACACAATAGTTTAAAGTTCCAGTTTTTGAACTAGTATATTCCTGGTTAGATTACATGTTTGTTATGTTTAGAACACAAATCTACTAAAATATTATAATAATATATAATTTCACCATTCAAAATTAGTGACCATGCACTGTAGACTTGTCAGTGCAGACTGATTGACTGATTTTTTATTTTTTGTCACTGAGGCTCAAGTCTATTGTCTCTTCGGTTCTAGGCATGAACTCTACCACTGAGCTATACCCTCAAGAACCTTGGTAAAGATTTCAAATCATAGCAGAACTGGTTAAGTATTTCCAGTTTTTCCCTATGTTTGATATAATTGTAAATTCACAATGAGGAGTCCTTATGAAATACTACTGAAATGCTTAAACCAAAAGAATTTTTGGTAACCAATTTAGTTTACCTTTGGTGTATCATATGTTATTTTCCACATAACATTGGCATGCTGATGGGCTGGCTTGTGCCAAATCACTTCCTTGGAATTAGGCAGATTTTAAGGTGTTCCAATACAAGGTCCCAGATCAAATGGCATAGAACTTTCCCCCATTAAATGTAAGTTGATACTATAGTTAAACAAAAGCATTTAAAATCTCCAACTCTTAATTTCAAGTTTTGTCCCTTTTCTGTCTCTGCATTTTATAATCATGGTTTTCTATGTCAATATTAGTATATGATGAAGTATTCTGATAAGAACTATGCATCTATAAATTCCCTTTTCAGAAATGTGTCATACATATTAAAGCCCATAGACGTTTTTGCAATTTCCATGTTCCAATATCTTTAAATTTTCAAACCTTTAGATTAAATTTTGACTTAACGTTTACTACAGGTTATAGGTAACATTAAACTATCAAATGGGCATACATGCAAAAAAGTCTTGGCATAGCAGCATATTTCTGCATATACTTTAATGATTATTCATGGAAATCATAAAAGAATATTTAAATAAATGCAGTCAGTGCATTTGAGTTCTTTATCATCCATTCTAATGAATATGCATTGTTTCAAAGGTTTGAACAATCACATCTTTCCTTTCTCAATTTTCATATGAAAAGCAAGGACATTCTGTTTAAAAATAACATTAACAACAATGTCATGATTTAGTATTTAAATGAACAGAAGGCGGGAAAATCATTTCCTCTTTTGTCTAGAGCTGTAGCTTGGCAATATAGCATGTATCTTAGAACAAAAACTGCTAAAAAAAAAGAATCAAATACTTCTATATAAAAAATTCATTTCATTTTCCTTGATAAAAATTTTAGAAGTGAGAAACAGGTAATCTCAAGTCATTGACAAGCTAATATTAACAAAGCAACAAATCAAATGAAAAAATCCTTAAATTTTTCAGTCCATTCAATAAAACTCTGCCCAAGGCATGTAAAAATATGGATGATTATGCACTGAAATAAGTAAGGCTCATGGATATGAGGAAAATATATAATCTGATGACCCGCTTGGTCTCTCAAAGTGAATTATCTGTGTTCAATAGTTAGTGAAGGCTTCTTGGTACATTCCCACGAATATTCAATATTTCTAAACTGAAGCTATCCTTTCTCAGAATTAATGCAAAGACTGAAGTGGAATCATTCTCCAAGTTTTACTACTCAGCTAACTGAGACCTCTATATTTAATTTGAGGCAGCATATAAAGAATATTGTATTTCTTCACAATGAGATACTTCTCTTTGTAATCTAGATTGCTCTACAATATAAAAAAGGAACTACAACATTATTTTAATGAATGGTATATTTTATGAATTTTTATAAATAGTATATTTTATGAATTAAGAATTTAATGCCACATAGACTACTGTTTGAAAAAGTATTGATATTATCACTTTGAACTACTTTCATTCTAAGAATGCTATCTTAGTGATGTACCATTAACAGTGTAATACAAACAAACATCGGTGACCCAGAAAAACTACCATAGGATTAATCCAAGATGATTTTGCTGAATTCTTAGTGCTAGGTTGCCCAGGGTGCTCACTGCCCAGTGAGGAGTTTCTGGCACAGTATTGGAGGTGGAAAGATTTTATCACTGTTTTGAGAAAAATACAAAAGAGTTTACTGGGGATTTGGAGTTGAAAAGATAGGTGAGTCCCATAAACATTTTGTGTCTTGATGCTGCTGATATGGAAAAAAAACAATGAAGTTTAAAAAAAGTAACATAAGCCAGAGGATGGCAATCTTTTATCATTAAAGTCTACACAGTTCATATTTTAAGCTTCGTTAGTCATATACTCTCTTGTCATTTGTGTCATTTGTGCCTCTTTATTGAGAAGACAATTCTGAAAGATGCATAAGCAAATGATGAAAACTTTCATTCTAGATACAGGAGTTTGAATTCTGTATAATTTTCTAATCCAGGTGCATCCAGACAGGAAGCCTCTGTGGGATTTACATTCCAGGCACTGAGACAATGATAACACTTTTTCTGAGATTTTCTTAAATGTGATAGATTTCTCCAATCCCTGAGATTTACCTCAAGGTAAAGATGATAGTACTAAACAAGTTACTAGCCATGTTTGGTTTACTCTTAGGATTTTTTCTCCAAGTCTCTTCCATCAACATGGGAAGCATTTTATATTCCCTCTTTTGGTGTCTCTGCCTCCCGTGTTACTCCCTCATTGGCCTTTGGAGAGCATGAAGTACTTTCTCTGTCACCAAGATGTCTAAATTTTAAGATACAGACCTTGTATTTCTGGACTTCTACTTCTGCTGTGGATTTACAAATTTAATTTGAATCTCAAAGGTTATCTCTATGTAAACATCACTCTGAAGATGTCTTTATTAAAAATATTGAGTGTGTAACTTTTGTGGGCTAAAAATAATGGTTACACAGAACCCAGGGCAGAAGTCCTCAGATTTCTCCTTGGTATCATTTATTAGAAACTTCATATTAGTTTGTTTTCAAGCACTATCATAAATATTTTACCTGTAATTTGCTTTATTTAATGCTACCAATAACTCATAATTTAGAATCTATTACATTGTTTCTAAATGCAGGGACTGAGACACAGAGCTGTTAAATAAGTTGAAAAAATGAGCTTAATTAATAAGTGGTGGAGACAAAGCTTGAATTCTTGCCCCTTGGGAGTCCAGGTCTCTGTGCCAGGTCTGTGCTTGTGTGAGAGACACAGAGAGAATGAAGGAGACAAGGACTCAGAAATAAACAGGAGAATTGAGGAATGACAATTTAATTTGAGATAAAAGAGTGGTTATTTGAGCTTATGACACACACAAAACAAAATTATTTACCTAGCATTTTCTAGCATATTTTTAATGGCACCATAATTATTTTAGTGCTGAAATGTTTGAGGATAGTGTGATTAATATCATCATTATTCTGAAAAATTAGCTACAATAATAAATACAATGTTTGAATCCTTTAATTCAAAATATCCTATACAGCAGATGTCTCAGGAGAATGCACTGGTGGTAGTGGTTTGTGAAAAAGTGCAGAAGTATATGGGCAAATGGATAAACAAGGGAGAGTACCCAGGAATATGCTTTTACTGAGGATGTATTTACATTTATTTGTTAAGCTATATGAGGGCTCCGCTTTTTGTTGATGACCTTTCAAAAGTATTTTCTTTCATGTCTGAAGTTTCTTAGGAAGGGAACCCAGAGTTTCATGCATGCTAATTACTTTCTTTATTTCTGAGCTACACCTCTCATGCCTGAAGATGATTTCTAAAAAATATTTCAGTTTTCTAGACATTTTAGTGAGGCAGTGTTTGGAGACACTTTGATATTGAATGATATCATAAGTTTCTAGGCTTGATCTACAGGAAATAGTTCTACAGCAAGATTGTTTTTTCCATTTTATAGGTCTTAGGTTACGTGCTTTCAAAGAATAAATAAATTTTAAAATTCAAATAATCTGTATCTCTCTATGTGCCTAAAAACTTTCATACAATTTTCAAGCAGTAGCTCATACAAATTACTTTTGTGCATGTAGCCTTTAACAATGTGTAAAAATAAAAATATCAAAAAGAAAAAATAATACACTGATTGAAAAAAGAAAAAAGTTATTTTTCTAGCACATCTATCAAATAACATTTTAGGTATTGCCAAATTTTAGAACAGGATCCTGGAATTGAGAAACAATAAAGTTTTCATGTCATAAAGAGGAACCTACTAAGAAATTAAAAACATAATCACTTATTTTACTTTAATTTGATTTCTTATATTGGTATGAGATATTTAAAGCACATTGATTTCAAAAAAATACCACTGTATTGACTTTACAGAGCTGCCATGACAAAATACTACAGACTTGGTGATTTAAAAAGACAAAAATGTATTCCTTTATGGTTCTTAGGTATCAATTCCAAAAGGAGGATTTGGCAGAACCATGCACTTTGAATGCTCCAGGGTGTATCTTTCCTTTTCTAGATTCTTTAGGTACAAAGCAATCCTTGATGTTCCTAAGGTTGTAGGCACATTCATCCATCTCTGTTCTTTTATCCCTTCAGTGTCTTTTTGGTGCTGTCAGTGTCACTGTGTCCGAACTTCCTTCTCATAAAGCTACTGATCACTGGTGTCTACATGAGTCTCACACAAAACTCGTGACAGTAGTCTTGTATAACTCATCTTCTCTTGGTTACATGTGCAAAGACTATTTCTGTATAGATTCACATTCACAGAAACCACACATAAAAGCCTTGCTGTATCTTTTTGGGAGATCCAGCACACTTAAATCCACAACAAAGAACCCGAAGAATTGCACAATGTGATCATTATTAAAAAGATAATATTAAATATGGTATCTAAGTTACAAATTCATTACAACCAAGTTCATTAGAAACTCAGTTTTATTATTATTATTATTATTATTATTATTGGTACCAGGAATAGAACTCAGGATCTCGTGCTCCTAAGGCAAGCACTATGCCGCTGAGCTATATCCCCGGCCGCTTTCGAAATTCTCATTGAGAAAATTTTGGGTAAAGTTTTTAATGTTTTAGAAATGAAACTGCATTCTCAAAATCAAATACAGAGAGATATCAGTAATAGTTTACAAACTGTAGTGAAATAGTCACAATTAAGATATTGACCATAATGCAATTCAACAATATTAGATCTCTCAGTTTTGTTTGAACTTGTGGGTGTCTGTGTACCTCTGCTTAGTTCTGCACAGTTTCAACACATACACCTGTTTTTGTATCCTCCATAACACCAAGATTCAGAATAGTTCTATCACCAAAAGTATCTTCAGCTTTTTTAGTTTATTTTTTTAATAACATACATCCTGTTTCCCACCCCCTCATCCCTAATCCCTGTCAATCATTAATCAGGTCTCCTTTCTAAAATGTCTTCACTTTTAAAATGTTACATAAATAGATACACCAGTTAACCTTTTGAGATTGGCTTTTTTTCATTCCCTGTAATGTCCCGCAGAGTCATCCAAGTGCTGCTTATATAAGTACTGCGCTCTCTGAAGCGGCCAAGCAGCCTTCTGTGGTATGTATGTATCAGTTTGTTTCATCCTTTCCAGCTGCCTTATTTCTCAGAGTAGAATTTGGTTATAATTACTTCTTAGAGAGAAATCATTTTTTCTGAGCTTGTTTCACTTATTTCTGTCTTTCTTTCAAAAAATTCTTAGGTAATTTTGGTTCCAAATTTAGTGTGGGATTTTTGTATTGACATTTGGAATGTTTTTTGTATGTGCATGTGGTAGGTTTGGGTGAGAATCGAAATTATAAATTTTAAAAGCAGAGAGAAGTACATAATTTTTAATACTGTCCAATTACCTTATGTTTCCCTCTTTCAGTTTTATCAATAAACAATCATGAATAAAATATACAATGTTCAGTCTTTTCCTCTTCAAAAAATTAGGCGGGAGATATACGCTACACTAAGTACGTTGAAATTATTTGTTAAAAGTCTGAGAAAATGACAGATTAAGTATTAGCTAATATATGAAGAAATATTCATGTCATATTAAACTTCTAAAATGATATTTTTGTTTATGTTTTTGTTTTGACATTCATCTTAATTTGATTTTCAATATCAAAAATAAATGAGTTCATATAATCAAAATTGGTAAAAGAACCAAGATATTTTGTGAAAAGTGTTTGTACAAGACAATATGTATGATAGCTCTTTCATTTTTCTCTTTCTTTTCTTGTGTTTTTGGAAGCAAATTCATCCTTTACCAAGGGAAGATAAAGCAGGGTAATTAGGACTTTTGAATGAATTCTGTGTCAAGGAATTTATTCACATTGTCATCCCATTTAGTCTATACAAAAATTACTATCAACACACAATTTTGTATTTATTTGATAAATATTAAAATGCATCTCTGAAATGTAATAGGATACAGCTACGACAAAGAGTAAATTTTAAGTAATAAACATGTGAATTCCAGTTCAGATCTCTCTTATTTCAAAACAACTTTCTCAAATTACAATTTCTTTGTTTGTATATAGGGGCTGATAATTTCTAGTAATTTTTTTCATAAATAAGTTAATCCCTACATTATGAAACACTGAAGACTGTGCTTAGAGAAATTTCAGTTACTGGAATTCAAAATGATTATTCAAAAATATTAATATTGTAAATAAGTTAAATCAGTTAACCACATTTAAATAATAACAGCTAGAAAATTACTGAGAAGAATTTTAAATGTAAATTTAAGTATATTTCAGTTAGGTTGGGTTAGGTTTGGCCTAGCAGCATGCCATTCTAAATATCAGTTTTTAAAGGATTATTAACTATTGTTTCTACACGTCCGTATTTGGTCAGCAAATAGTTTTTGCTCATTTACCCTCTATGGGAGCAAGGTTATCAGTGTCACATTTGAATTTTGCTTATTACTGTACCAGAAAAACATCAATTTCTATGAATCATTGTCTCTGAAAACTGCCTACAAGTAAAATTTTACATTTGTTCATATTGTATTGATCAAAACACATTATGGACCACATTTCAAGTGGGCAGAGAACTGTCATTTCACCATGGGCCTAGGCTATAGTAGAGATGGGGATTCTCATTCAGCATTCTGGTAGAATGTAATATATTACTGATTGCTATATGAGCCATTTTGCAAACATTAAAAAAAGATGGTTTTTTAAAGGCAGGAAAGAAATGATACTTTTGTCATCTCCACATGTATGCATATTTTTACTCATTAATGTATAAAATGTAGCAGAGTGTGGTGATATTCCCCTGTAATCTCAACACTCAAGAGACTGAAAGAGGAGGATCATCATGAGTTCAAAGCCAGAAAGGACTATAAAGTGTAATATCATCTTAATAAAAAATACCAAAGAAATAAATAACCAAACAACATAATAAAACAAAAGACGAATCTCATTCATTGAGCTCCTAAGAGATGTTGGGCATCTATTGAGTCACTTACAATGCTCATGTTATATAAGTTATTACAGACATTATTCAAGGAAGCATTTAGATAGAAACTAACAGGCAAAAACTACTATTCAACTTGCAGCAAAATGTCTGACAAAATTAAACTACAAAAACAGAAAAGTCCAAAATTTGTTATGCTTAGCTATCCAAAATAATGGGAAGTGAAAAAATTTAAATCATTCACTTGTTCAGCATTTTAAAATATGTTATACCTGTCAGGCTGCCTGACAATGAAGCAGAAAGGTTGTACATGGAATCTTTCTGAAAACTCTACAACAGAGAGCTAATTAGTGTGTTGGCAAAGCTGTCAGCTAAGATTTTTTTATCAGTGAAAAATAAATGAAGAAAGATTTTAGAGATATATGAATATAATTCACTGTCACAATAGTCATATAAATATCCTTTCTCTCACACTTTTGAGAAACTAATAAAAGTTGTTGGTTTAATTTCTCATTTGTATTTGATAAGGGAGATAAAAAATGTTCATATAAAGGGGCTCGTTCTTTTATTTAAATGTATGATATGCACCTAGTAACAGCAACTAGACTAACCAGTATATATAAAATATAATATCTATTCAGAGCACATAAGCTGTGCTTGATTGATCTACCTAAGAGGACTAAAATAAGAGCTTTAAATTTCTGATTGGCAAAGGTGTTGAACAGGAAGAAGAGAAGATTAAGCACGTATGTGAAGCTGGGAATATCAATAGCAGGGAATTTCTCTTGCTAATCAAATGTTTTGCTTTGGGCACGTAGTGACCAACAAACATATAAAGACCCTGAGAATGTAGCTAAAGCCACTCAACCCTGACCTTATCAAAGCACTTACTTAGTGATCACTGCTAGCCTTTCACTTTAGGTAGATTTATAAACATTCTAAAGACTCTATTAACTATGAGTATTTCAGGTGTGAAAGGAGAAAAGCCTTACTGACAGACGCAATACCTTATTCATCTCTGAACTGAGCAGCAGTTTGAAATCAGTGTCTTATAGTCTTTGGTTTTCCTGACCTTCAGTTTCTGGAATGTTCTAAGCTCTTTGCTATCTCAGGACTCAGAATCTTTATTCATGTTATTCCCTTAGTCCTCTTAATCTGAGCTGTGAAACCACATTTATTTATTTATTTATTTATTTATCTATCTATTTATTTATTTATTTATTTATTTATTTTTAACAGCTTTCAGCTAACATGTAACATACTCCTATCCCCAGGATTCTTGGTGGCAGTTGAGGACAGAATGCATTCTAATAATATCCACATCAGACTGTCCAGAATCCGTGAGTGCGTCACCTGTCAGGAAGGAGGGGTTGGCCGATGTGACAGAGTTAAACATTTTGAGATGGAGTGTTATCTTCATTTAACCTGCTTGGCTTGTGTAAGGCACAGGGTACATACGAGAGGAAGCTGGGAAGGTAAGAGTGACAGCAGTTGAAATAGTAATTGAGATGATTAGCACTGAATATGGACAAGATGGTTATGAGCCAGGAAATACTCATGAGTTATAATAGTTGCAAAGGGACCCTACATAAAGTCTCCAGCAAGAACTTAGTTCTACTGATGCATGAATGTGAGTGTATAAAATAGATTTTGATCTTTGCCTTCTAGAGCTGGTAGTAAGATCAGCAATTTAGGTCACGTAAAGGCACTGCATTTGTAGCAATTATTTATATCAGGAATAGGAAACGAGTATACACATATCATCAAACCCATGGCTAATCCTTCAAGCCTCTCCATCCTCCCAAATGAAAGGTGTACTAAGATAATGAGGTCTAGTCTCAGAAGCATGATCTCACAGAGAAAGAAAATGGATTTTTGCTTGGATTAATCTTACCTACATTCCCTTGATTTTCACTTAATTCAAAAGACTATATGATAAAACTCAGCATTGTAACTATGAATCCCAACTCTTCCACTTTGAGAACACTCTGAGGAAATCTAAATTCTTAAGAAGATTAGTGTTTTTAAAATATCTTCTAGTAGGGCCAGGGATTTAGCTCAGTGGCATAAACACCTGCCTGGCAAGCACAAGGTTCTATCCCTGGTACCAAAAATAGAATAATAAAATAAAATAACATCTGTAAATTGAATCAAGAGATAGAAAACAGAATTTTTTTTCTAAAGAAATGAGAGAACAAAAATTGAATAGGGGAAACAGAAGATAAATATCAGAATAACATGACAACACAGATTTCTTTTGTATATCAGCAAGTGTATTTTAAATTCTAAGAGTTCTCAGTACTATTTTGCATTGCTTTAACTTCAAATTTTAATAAATAAACTTTACAATGTTCGTCTAGATGCAATTTGAACCAAAGTACACTATGATCCAATCATATGTTTAAGTTCACATACCAACTAGATGGTAGAAATGAGATTTACATTCAAGATTGCCTGAATCCAAAATCCCTACTCTTAGCCAGGTGTGGTGGCTCATGCCTGTAATCTCATAAACAGGAGGCTGAGACAGGAGAATCAAAGGAAGTTCAAGCCCAGCCTAGAATGTACGAGACTGTGTCTCAATTACTCCCACCCCAAAGTCCTTACTTTTCACTAGAAATAAGTGTGGAGCCTAGATATTTGACTATATTATCTATGAAGAAATACCTTTCTAATGTTTGATGCGAACACTGCCCAGTGTTTCTTGGACAAATTCAAGCACATTTCTTTGAATAATTTTTGAATCTCTTTCTAACTTGGTTTTGTAGAACAAAATTATACATAAGGTGACAGAACTTGAAGTTGTCTCCTGTTTTACTTACACCTTCTTCACATTTTAAATTCCCCTTTATCTCTGCTAACTTATGCATAGATTCTGTTGGTATAGCTTTGCAGTCATGACCATTCTCTTCTGCAGTCACTAACTGGTGGAAGAGAACAAGAAGTCAATAAGAAGCAAGCCCTCCCTGTGAACCACTGCCATGGGGGGGCCACCGCTACCAGGAGACAGCCAGACTCCAGACCCTTCCAGCAACTGCTGCCCCTGCCGCCAACCTGCTGATACGGAGAAACACAGGCTGTGACAATAGCTACTGAGGTGAAACGCGATCTGATGCTTGTGGTGTTTGGTGTTTCACTGCCCTTGCAGGTCTAGGGCCTGTGGTCTGATCATCAATTCAAAGGATCACGGTACACAGTGTGGCATCTATGGGGATCTCCTTCTGGAGGAGGTAGCCACTATTAACTCCCTATTATCTTGTTCTGAAGTCCAGTACCATTTTCACTGGTTGGGTTGGGTTTTGTTGTGTTTTGTTCTGTTGTTCTATATCTGATGGCATAGGCAGCTATCTCAAAGATGGCAAGATATAAATGGTAGCCATTTTGGATTCACTATGTCTTGTTCTGAAGTCCTGTATTACATTAATTGTATTCTTTTTATTTGCTCTATTCTGTTCTGATTTGTTTGATTTTTACTATATCTGAAGGTATCTACAGTTATTTTGAAGACAAAAGGTATTATGGTAAACACTGTTGATTTCGTATTGTTTTGAAGTCCTGTGTCACTTACACTGGTTTGTTTTGATAGGCCTTGTTCTGTTTTACTTTGCTTGGTTTTATTCTTTCTAAAATAAAAAGAAAATAAGTATACAGAAAAATAGCTAATGTGCTATTACATGTTATGTAGAGTATTTGTCAAATACAATGTAACTATTAGATAGTACTATTTCTACATCTGACTTTTGGATTTCATTGTATTTATTCTGTATCTCTAATTGATTTTTGCACATATGGAAAATAGGTATAATAACTTTTAAATTTTTTAGTTAAATCTAATATATTATTTATTGGTTTCCATTTGTTGATTTGTCTCTTCAGTTTTCTGTCTTAATTTTTTTTTTTTTTGGCATGTATGGTAACTTTAGATTTGTTTTTTCCAGATTCTCAATTTTACCTTGTTAAATTCTGGATATTTTTTGGTCCCTAAAAATCCTAGTTTTGTTTTTAATATCATTAAGTAAGTTAAAAAATATTTTGAAACATCAGGAGTTTGATTTTAATCTTGGTTATACAAAGGAGCAACATTTTGTGTAGAAAAAATTTCTTCCACTGATCAAAATCATTCTGATTACTGAAAAATGCCATGATGTGAATCAGGTGGTTTTTCATTCTGGTTGGTAGGAGGAGGAATCTCCGAGTCTTTGTGAATTCCAAAGTTTTTCTCTCCATTCATTTGATTTTCTCCTTGGTTTTGATCTATTTTTTCCTCATACTCAGGTGCTATATCATGCAAAAAGCTGAAGAATCAAGAAGAGTTGGCTCTGCAGTGTGTGGAGATGTATCTTAGAGCACTTTCTGCATGTCTCATGCTTTATCCTGAAAACTTCAGCTATTTCTTCATGAGTGAAAAATGAGAGAGAGAGAGAGAGAGAGAGAGAGACAGAGACAGAGAGGGAGACAGAGAGAGAGAATGTGTGTATGATGAGTCTCAAAAGCCCCCTCGCTTGAGCCACAGATGAGAAACGCTTTCAGCCAGTTTTCTGGAACTTTTATACAGTCACCCATTTTATTGCTTCTCATTTCTCACTGATCACTATTCGTTCTCAGTTGCATAGTATTAACTATAACTGTCATTGGAAATTTGTTTATTCATGATTCTGTCCAGGTGGGAGGTTATATCTTCTTATTCCACATTGGATGAAAGCAAAAGTTCTGCTGAGTATAATATCCAATCTTACCACTCTTCTCTTAGAAAGTGTGTGTGTGTGTGTGTGTGTGTGTTATTCCACTATGTTACAGCAGATAAAAGAAAGGAAAATTTAGGAAAAATTAAAATTTCTTTTACCCTTAGACATTGCAAAAATACAAAGTTTACTTAAATAATCAGACTTTAATAATTAAAGAGCAGTAACTTCTTAAAAATTAATCAAAACTTTTGAGCTATTTATGAGTATATTTTTGCATCTGAGTTATCAAAGTTTTAAGAAAAAATTAGATAATAGCATAATTAAGAACACAAATGTATTCCTTTTTAAAAATCTTCAAAACATTGTAACAGATACAAGACACAAAAACTCTAATATGTTTTTAAGATATCAGTGAGCTCTTAATATATTATAAAGTTTATCAAATCTATGAAGAAGATAAATAGAAAATGGCTATACTACGAAACATAATGGTTTCTAGCCACATATATCTACTGAGCAATTGTACCCAGGTTAGGGTGATATGGACAAGATTTTTCAACTTAATATTTAAATTTGATTAATTTAAATTTTATCACTAAAATCTAATCTTTCTTATGTAAATTTTAAACAAATATTAACTATCCCTCATGATAATTTAGTGTCCAAATTATGAAACTGAGACATTTTTGCAAGGATTAAATATATACCACCTTCTAAAAGGTTTGTAGGAAAAAGGGCTAAAATGCTTTAATAATTTTTATATTGATTCTATCCTTAAATTACAATATATCTTGTTATATCAAGTTCATGAAAGTACATTATTCTCATTATTTTTATATTTTACTCACTTGTAATCTAGCTACTTGAAAATGTAAAATCTTTTAGCTGGATTTTACTATATTGCAATTGAATGAATATTTATATAAATGACTATGTTTTGATATGTATACCCAATTAAGAATTGCTTGACAACTCACCACAATTCTATGATTGGCAAATAAGCTAAGAGAATTTATATTATCATAGATTCTCTAACATATGAGCAGTTCTATATACTATGAATGTTACAAGAATTGCAAATCTGAAGCCTCTCACTGAATTTTGTCAGTTAAGCGTGTATTTTTAAATGATGCATTAATCACCATAAATCAAAGAATTAAATAAAAGTGAGACAACCAAGGTGTCACCACAACACTAGACATTGTTAACTAGCAATTTAATATTCAACAATTTATTTAGATCCTGAGTCTCTGGAAAAGTTGAGTGGTTCAAAAGTCCCGTCTCATTTTGTACATCTGAAAGCAAATAAAACAGCAAATGTATATGGGGTACTGCTATGTGAAGAATACGGGTATGGTTGAGGAAGGAAGATTTAAACAAAACAATTTGGAAACTAACACATTAAATATGATAGCAATTCTTTGGGACATAGTGAAATAACCTTGAATTTGACTTTTGTGAAATATTAGAAAACGACTAAGCTGCCTTCATAAAGTAAGTGAGACAAGTTTATATTTCTTTGAAGTACTGTTTAGCCCTTACGTGTATGCAGAGAAAGGCTGCTAAACTCTGCCAACTAGTGACCTGGCTAATTCTTTATTTTCTTTTGATTCTCTCGGTTGTTGATTTGTCTACATTGTTAAATCTAGATTGTTGCCATACCCTTATGCTGCTTCACAGGAATAAGAGAAAAGAGATCTAGGGTAAATTCTACAAAAGTTGAATTTCTTACTTCTGCTCATATACCATGCGCGAGAATTAAATGTCATGAACAAACAAATTAAAAGGAAATTTAGAGACTATATTGAACTGAAACAGCTAACTGGAGTTCTTCTAGCTACTTTTAAACTTATAGACCCCTAAATGCAATGCAGTCTTTGTTGAATACAAATTTTTAGTCGTGTGGTTGCCGTCTTTAAAGGGTTTGATGGTCTCTCACTGCTGCAAAGTTAACCTCCAAGGTCCTTATAATGGCCCACAAAGACATATGATCTGATTTTTTCCACATGATGTTTTGGTCATCTCCCCCCCCCACACACACATATACATATCCCTCTCACAATATGGCACACAAGTTAAAACTCAAGTAAAATTCTCCATCCTTTGATTAAAAATACTGAATTCTTACTATGGTTTGTCATTTTCACATTGTTTTCTCTATAATCTCACAAAACTATTGAAAACAAGTGCTGTTTATTAACTTTTATGTAACTTTAAGGAAATTTGTACATTAAAAAAGTGAGATTCGGAGAGACTTGATGAATTTCTTAGATGAAATCACTCTGAAATGACATAGTAAAATTAAAAATTTCAGGGAAGAACCACAAACGCAAGCTCCTGCCATGAGCCTGCAGAAGTTGCGTGGGTGGGGAAAACCAGCAACTCAGCCCCCCTCACCTCCACACCACCTTGAGCCGGTAAAAGTGGGAACAGCTAGGGGCAGAACCAGGAAGCAAGCCCCTGCCATGAGTCAGCAGAAATCTCCAACCAGGAACCCAACCCCAAGTAGCACGGGCGGGCGGGGCACCCCCTCCCCCTGCGTGGACCCACAGATGTGACACCTTCGGGGTGGGGAAAGAAATAAAAATTTCAAATTGCCCTGTAGAATTCATTCTTCCTTTATTCCAAAGGTCCTTGCAGAGATCTGGTTTAGAGATACAGCGATGTGGTTTAGCTGACAAATGAAGATGCAAGCAGTTTAAAAAGGAGTAAAACCAAGGTATTGCATAGTGTTGAAGTGTTCCTTAGGTTTATGTTTTCCACACACACACAAATTACTTCCTTCTAAGTTGTCAAGCAGAGGTTGCACGACCAGCACATTCCCACTTGCCAGTTAAATTGTGCCAGGTTTTGTGTCTGGCAAAGAGTCACCTACCATTCCCATGAGGGTTACTGTACTGGATCAAAGCTCCGCTTTTCCACTTCAAGTAGGTTTCACTGTGTTCTGTTGAGTGATAATAGAATTTTGGCTGAACACATAACTGATAATATAAATGAACAAAACGACTGATGTTTTAAGTCAAAAATCAATGTAAGCATAGGAAAATGGACCTTTTTTTTTTAAATTTCCAGGAAATGTGGAAAATGTGGTGCCATGGTCACAATGAAAGGCACACAGCATATTTCTTTTCCTAATCATATTCCCATTACAATAATCTTTGTTGGGGACATGGGCGTATACAATTTCTTTGGAAAGTGAGTTTAATCATAATGACAGAAAATGGTGTTAGAATTTCTTTGAGTGTGTGAACATTTAATATTGACCATACAAAAATTTTACTGGGGCTTGAAAATGAAATATTTGTAGGAATTTTAGGTGTAGTGATTTAGTAGAAACAAAATGGCCTGCTTTATTAGCAAGAGCTAAGTTTTCCTCATTCATAGAACACATTTAATAGTGTTAATGTTCTTTCCCTATGGCTAATGATCCTCATGAAAACTTGATAAAATATCTCATTTTCAATCTAATACTGATGCTTATATAGATAAGTATAACTATTTGCCTTCTATTAACTCATTTTTCAAAAAATTTTCTCTGAAACTTAATGGAGGAAGTGCATATTCTGCTATATTGGGAGACAGAAATGTATAGAAGACCTCTAATATTAAAGAGAAGGCAGAAAAGGGACCCCATGACATTTTGCATCTTTAGACATGTTTATTTATTGTTTGGCATTTTCTTGACAGTAGGTTATTACCATGCAGTGTGAAAATTTGACAGAAAACATAGATTTTAAAATCTTTTTTTGTACTGAACTTCACACTGTGTCAAACAGCTAGGGGCTTAAATGAAATACACACAGCCTTAAAGAAGACTGGCTTTTGTGGGAACCCGACTCTCAGTATCTATCAAGTAACAAACTAAGGAACTATCATGAACACTGATGGAGAGTGATGGTTATTAAAAGAACAGAATCTTTTAATCTGATCTAAAAAAGTCTCTTATTTACACAATGGCTTTTCATTATTTTAATATTTTAATATTAAACTTTAGCCAAGGAATCATTTTATCAAAATTTACAATTTCCATTATAATGGAGGGATATTTCTTTTATATATCAAAAATTCATTTAACTCAGAAAAAGTTTTCTATGTTCAACAAGAAATACCGTGAAGAATAAAGTCTCAGAATCTGTCATATATGTTAAAGTTTTGTTCTGAGATATATCCACACTGCCACATGTAAAAACTCTAAGTATATTAAGAACTTCTCATTCGATAGTTTGACCTTGCTTATAAAATTACTAGGATCCACTTTCAGCACCCATGGAGGGCTAACAGCAATTGGCCACTTTGAACAAATCCAGCCTCTCTGTGTGTAGAATGAATATGCCAGAAAATCAGAAGCATTTGTTTTCACCAAATTTCCTTTTGAACTTCTAACGTTGCTTAAACTGTCCACCTTCACTCACCATCATGACTGAACCCACCATAATATCACTTTTCAGTTGTCATCTTAAAAAAAACTTTGGACAACTCAAAATGTATGCAACCTAGATTTTTAACCAGTCAGTAAGAAAGCTGAAGGTCACAATTTATCTGTTTAGATTACAGATGACACAATTGGAGAAAACAACTTGAAGCAAGGTTTCTGTGGTTCCAGATTTTATATTTATCTACGCTGTCTCACATGCCAAATTTCTTTGGAAAAACAAAAACAACTAGCCAAAACAAACAAAAAAAAAAACAATTTACTATTAGTCAGTTAATAAGACATAAATATCGCACTTTCTTTGTGACTGCTAGTGTCTATGTTTGGAAAGGGGAGTCTTAACAGTATCGTTCAACATACGACTTAGGGAAAACTAAGTACTTTTGTTGGTAAAACACTTATTACAGAGGTCATGTATTAAAAATAATTAGACCAGCCTTCAAGCACACTAAAACAAGACAGTGAGCATCATAAACTTGGGAATAAAGGCCTCAGAAATTTATGATTATAGAAAGAATTCAAGAAAAGCAGAAAGAAATAGAAGACATCACAGATATGCACAAAAGAATTCAAGAAAAGCAGAAAGAAATAGAAGACATCGCAGATATGTACAATCTAGAGATTGATAAAGACTTTACACTGATAAGGTAGACAGAGATGACCGTTGCCACTGTAATAACAAATTATGAACACTGAATATGCCTTAAAATGGAATGTATACCTAAATTCTCGGAAGCACAACCCTGTTGTAAGATTTATAACAGAAATTCAATGGAATTAGCAATTTTATTGGACACGAAATTCAGGAGCCATAATAATTCTAACAAAGAATTCATAAAGCACCAAAAGAACTTCAGTGCCTAATGACATCTAAAGCAGGAAAGAAATTCCCTCGGCCATGTAAAGGATGTGTTACAAAAATGCAGAGAAAACGTTGGCTTCCTCTCCACGTAATTTAAGCAGTTTTTATTTTCTACAGAGATAAATGTGGATACGTTTTGTAGACTGCACAATATTAGAAAAGAAGTTTCTATCAAAAGCGTTTTATATTAAAATGTTATAAATATAACACTAACTTTTTCTCTAAATAAATTGGGCTATGATAGCATTTCATGAAACATAGTCACTCTCTATGTAATTGAACTTCTAGGATCAGGAAACTATATTTAAAGTGAGTCTCATTATACCTGTGGGGTGCATCTAAAGACACCACACAATGCCCTTGATGACTGCATGGCCTTGGTCTCTGCCCCTTTTCTCATCAGTTCTCCCAGCCCTGGTCCCTACCCTGATCCTTGTAACAGCCCTCCAGCTGGGGTGGCTTATTAATGTAGATGTGAAGGTGACAGGTCATATCTTGTGAGACTATCATTAGTTGTATCATGGTGTTTCTTTTGGACCCATGGTGGCTTTGCCCTTCCTTCCTTCCTTCCTTCCTTCCTTCCTTCCTTCCTTCCTTCTTTCATCTTTCTTGTTTAAGTGTTGTGCTCCTTTTAAACCAGCATGCTTTTCTCAATCTCTTCCTTTATTCAATGCATAGATTGTAACCTTCCTACACCTCCATGTAATGGGCCTTCAGTGAAGAATTCAGAACTTGCCTTATATCTCTTCCCCCTCCACTTTATCTTTTTACCAAGGATATTGTTTTTCCTTCCTCCTGCTTTGTTCCCTGTTTATATGTCAGGAGGACACAGTACTTTTCATAGCACTTCCCTGTGCTAGCTAGAAACTGTCAGGTAAGGATGGAAAGAGACTCTGACCTCTCCTGTTCTGTTCTGGAATTGGATTTATTCCTACCAGCCTGAGAAATGAACATTGGATCCTTAGTAACTATGGTTTGTTCTCTAAGAGTTCATGCGTTGCAAGCGTGGTTCCCAGTGTAATAACGTGAGAAGCAGTGAGATTTTAAGTGATGCAACCCCGTGAAATTACTGAGGCTGATGGAGCATATCCTTGTACAAAAATACTCCCCGTAGGACTCTGTGAGCTCTCAAGTAAGAGCTGAGACAAAAATATGAAGACTGGCCATTTCCTTGCTCCTACTTTCATTCCTACCTTTGTGACGACAGCTTCCATGAAGCTTTCCTAAGAACTAGTGCAGGCCCAAACTATGAGTGGATAAACCTCTTTTTAATTTTTTTTAACTTAGATTTTTTTTTTTTTTGTTATGGGAACAGAAAATGGACCAATGCATCAAACCTGCCACAGTCTGCTATCATCATCAGCTGGTATACTTTTTAAGCTCAAGACTTAATCAGTAAAAACAGTAATGACCAGTGCTACTTAGACTGTCAGCTCTCGTAGTCCTTCATGGTTCAACCTGAAAGGTCAAAGAAGACATTCGTAAGCACATATTATATCTCTGAATGGTTTTTTCGTATAATTACTTTGAATTACTGAATAAGTTTTCAGAAGCGGCTTTGTATTTGATCATTCTTGTCATCTGTCTAGGGCTACTTTGGAATCTGGCAGTTGAGACAGAAAGGGACTTATATGTGATGCATAATTAGGCAGTTTTGCTATTGTTCTCAATCTCCACAGCACACATTAAAAAAGACCTGTGTGTTTATGGCAGACTGCTTAAATTGGTAGAATAAACTCCATGGCAAATTGTTAAATTTTTCTCTTTTCTGTATGTGTATGGGGGCACCAGAAATCAAACTCAGGACCTCATATTCCAAGCAGGCACTGCACTTCTGAGCTGTTTTCCCAGTCCTAATTTTTTTTAATCCAGTACCACTGCATACTGAAAATATGGATGAATAGCAAAATAGGAGCAATTTTTTATATTCTAATACATGTAGGGATAGATATATACTTATGGAGTAATTTTTCTAGGCACATGAAAAAATTGTTCTTTCAAGATCTCAAAACTCTTAAGTATTATTTATTGAAAGACACTTTCCTCTTTAAGCCTAAATTTTGAGTGTTTAATAATTTGACAAAACTCAACATTCTTTTAGTTATAAATTCACTTACTAATGAATAAATACTTAACATTTACTATTTTAGTATTTTAATATGTGCTGATTATTTACAGGAATCCACAGACGTCCATGATTCTGCCCTTACAGTGATTATAGTTTACTGGGCAGGCTAACTCCCAACAAGCAGTTATAGTACATGATTTTTAACACAGCAAAGGAACTCCAAAATGAAGTGAGAACTTGCACAACAAACAACTAGCCCAAATTTAATAGAAAACATAGGAATTTAACCATAAAGAAAATAAATGATTTAGTGAATTAAATGCAGTAATAGAGGATGATATTTTCTTTGGAAGGGAAAAAAAGATTAGAGAAATAATGTAGATGGAATGTATTTCTCACAAATATGTGATTTGAGCAGTATGAAGTGAGCAAAGCTAAGAAAAATAGAAGATGAAGTCAAGGAAGTCATAATGAGCCAGACACAGGCGATTATAAGAATTTGGCTTTTACTCTATAATAGGAGGTTCTTGTAGGGTCTGAACAGAGGAATGACACGCCCAGTGGAGAACATGAAAGGTGTGGGGATGAGCTGAAGCAGAAAGGTCAATGTTTTAGGTCCTACTCCTGGTGCAAACTGCTCCCTTATTCTGGGATAACAGGCATTAGCACTGCTACAGCACAATCAAAAGACTTCACAGTTTTTAAAAAAACAAATTTACTTGTCATAATTTTGGAGGTGGGGAAATCCAAGATCTCAGGACCAGTGACAGCATTCTTGCTCTGTCCCCTCATGGTAGAAGACAGAAGGGCACAGAGACAAACGCTGTGCCCTCGCATGGCAGAGACAACCCATTCTCACAAGCTGCTTCTAAAGTGGCATTGATTCATTCACGAAAGGAGAACTCTAGTTACCTATGGAGCTCCCTAGAAGCCCCTCTTCCCCAAGCTATTGCCTTGGGAATGAAGCTTTGAACAGGGGAATCAGTGGGGAGAATATTGTGACCATGGAAGGCAGCTGGAGAGTTATTGTTAGTTATTAGGAACACAGATGACGGCTACCCTATAGTGGCAGCAGTTAAACGTGCGTGGATATGGCATACATATATGTGATTCATAGTTGGTTGTATATTGTTATTGGGTACAGTATACAATTTAATACATGTATACAGTATGTGATTATCAAATTTGAGAAATTGCCATAGCCATCACCTCAGACATTTATCATTTTTTTTCTTTTGAGAACATTAAACATAATCTCTATCAAACATTTAGATGTTTTAAATAGGGCTGAAGATGCTGTTCACTGGTAGAGGATGTTCTTAGCATGATCAAGGTTCTGGACTGAGCCACTGCAAGAAGAGAGAGAGAGAGAGAGAGAGAGAGAGAGAGAGAGAGAGAGAGAGAGAGA
>PVJX010015320.1:18144-42935 GCA_004027295.1 Dolichotis patagonum | reverse complement strand
AAAATACCACTAACATACCTCATAGATCTAGAGAAATCACTCCTAAAATTCATCTGGAACCAGAAGAGACCTAGAATAGCAAAGGCAATTCTAAGCAACAAAGGCAAGGCAGGAGGCATCACAATCCCCGACTTAAAATTATACTACAAAGCTACAGTGATAAAGTCAGTATGGTACTGGAATAGAAACAGACCTGAAGATCAGTGGAATAAATTGGAAGATACAACCACAACCGCAAACTCACTCAACCACCTTATCTTTGATAAAGGGGCCAAACATGCTCACTGGAAGAATGACAGTCTCTTTAACAAATGGTGCTGGAAAAATTGGCTGTCCATATGCAGAAGACTAAAACCAGACCCATGTCTATCACCATACACTAAACTAAAATCTAAATGGATCAAAGATCTAAATATTAAAACAGAAACACTAAAACTGCTGGAAGACAAAGTAGGTAAAAATCTCAAAGATATAGTGGTAGGAAGAGAATTCTTGAACAAGAACCAAACTACATGGGAAATACTTCCCAGTATCAATAACTGGGATCACATCTTATTAAAGAGTTTCTGCATGTCAAAAAAGGTTTCCAGCAGAGTGAAAAGAAAACCCACAAATTGGGAAAAAATCTTCATGGACAGCGCCTCAGACAAAGGACTTTTGTCTATAACTTATAAAGAATTAAAAAAAAATCAGACCCTTGAAATTCAAAGACCCAATCCAAAAATAGGCATCTGAAATGAATACACAGTTCTCAGATGAAGAAATGCAAATGGCAAATAAATACCTGAAAAAATGTTCATCATCATTAGTCATGAGAGAAATGCAAATTAAAACCACACTGAGAGTCCATCTCACCCCAGAAAAAATGGCCAAGATAGAAAACACTCCCAACAACAAGTGTTGGAGAGACTGTGGGGAAAAAGGAACTCTTCTCCACTATTGGTGGGAGTGTAGACTGGTGCAACCACTGTGGAGGTCAGCCTGGAGATTCCTCAAAAACCTGGGTTTGGAAGTCTTACTTGACCCAGATGTTCCACTTCTGGGCATGTTCCCAGAAGAACTGAAAACATCATACTTCAGTGATGTATGTGCATCCATATTTATAGCAGCACAATTTGTAATAGCCAGATCTTGGAAATAACCTAAGTGTCCATCAACTGAGGAATGAATAACAAAGTTGTGTTATTTATATACAATAGAGTACTACTCAGCTCTAAAGAATGATCACATTGAGATATTTATAAATAAATGGACACATCTTGAGACCATACTCATAACTGAAATAAACCAAAATTTCATGTGTAAATACTGTAGAGTCTCCTTATTATGAGAGTTGATAAGAGTATATAAGACTTTATGGTAATCATGAGTCCCCATCTCATAGCTTTGAAGACTTTAAATGTTTTCATTCATCAGTTGGAATGGTTTTATCCTGTTTTGTTCAACTTTATTAAACATGATGCTATGAACAGCTGTTTTGAAGAGAACAAAACATTATGACAACTATTGCTGATTTAATACTGTCCTTCTCAGAAGTCCTACCAAGCTTCTATTCTTCTATTTCCATTGGTTCTATCTATCACACTGTGTCTTATTGGGATTTGAATATGTGTGAAAGTATAAACAATATTTTTAATTGAAAATGTGATATTACAGTACCCATTGATCATTATCTGTTATTCAGTTCAGAATGCCATGTAATTCTTTCACTCTTTGAATGGTTTTATACTTTTTTGTTATGTTTGATATTATTGTATTTGAAACTACGCTCAACTATAGCAGAGAAAGAAATATTGTGATAGCTATTGTTAATGTCCGGTTGCCTATTTTGTCTGCTTCCGATCTGCTCTGTAATGAACTCTTTTGTCTTATTCTCTTTAAAATACAATGGAAAAAATAATAAAATCCCGATAAGACACAGCATGATAGAACTGATGGTAATAGCAGAGTAGAAGCATGTTAGGACTTCTAAGGAAGATGATATAAATCAGGAATGGCTGCCATAATGTTTTGTGTTCTTCAAAGCTGCTTCTCATACCATCACACATAATAAAATCAAAGAGCAGAATAAAAGAATTCCAACTGATGAATAAAATATTGAAAGGCTTCAAAGCAATGAAATGGGAAATCATCATTAATATAAAATCTTATATACCCTTACCAACTCTCATACTAGGGAGACTATATGGTATTTACACATGTGAGTTTGGTTTATTTTGCTTACGAGTATGGTCTCAAGTCATGTCCATTTATTGATAAATATCACAATGTGATCATTTTTTTATAGCTGAGTAGTACTCCATTGTATAAAAATACAACAACTTTTTAATCCATTCCTCAGTTGATGGGCACTTAGGTTGTTTCCAGGATCTGGCTATTACAAATTGTGCTGCTATAAACTTGGTTGCACATATATCACTGTGGTATGATGTTTTCAGATCTTCTGGGAATATGCCTAGAAGTGGAATATCTGGGTCAAATGGGAGTTCCAAACCCAGCTTTTTGAGAAATCTCCACACTGACCTCCATGGTGGAACACCAGTATACACTCCCATCAACAGTGCAGAAGTGTTCCTTTTCCCCCACAGCCTCTCCAGCACTTTTTGGTAGTTTTTCGGATCCTGGCCATTCATTCTGGGGTGAGATGGAATCTCAGTGTGGCTTTAATTTGCATTTCTCTCATGACTAACGATGTTGAACATTTCTTCATGTATTAATTTGCCACTTGTATTTCCTCATGTGAGAACTGTGTATTCATTTGAGATGCCCATTTTTGGATTGTGTCTTTGAATTTCACTGGTCTGATTTTTTAAAAATTCTTTATAAGTTCTAGCCAGAAGTCCTTTGTCTGAGGGACAATCGATGAAGATTTTTTCCCAATTTGTGGGTTTTCTTTTCACTCTGCTGGAAACCTCTTTCAAAATGCAGAAACTGTTTAATAAGATATGGCCCCAGTTATTGATTTTGGGAAGTATTTCCCATGCAGTTTGATTCCTGTTCATGAATTCTCTACCTACCCCTATATCTTTAAGATTTTTACCTACTTTGTGTTGCAACAGATTTAGTTTTTCTTTTTTAATATTAATATCTCTGATCCATTTAGATTTTAGTTTAGTACATGGTGATAGCCATGGGTCTAGTTTTAGTCTTCTGCATATGGATAGCCAATTTTTCCAGCACCATTTGGTGAAGAGACTGTCATTCTTCCAGCGAACATGTTTGGCCCCTTTACCAAAGATAAGCTATTTGAGTGGCTTTGTGGTTGTGGTTGTATCTTCCAATCGATTCCACTGATCTTCAGGTCTGATTTTATTCCAGTACCATGTTGATTTTACTACTGTAGTTTTGTAGTATAATTTCAAGTCAGGGATTTTGATGTCCCCTGCCTTGCCTTTGCTGCTTAGAATTGCCATTGTTATTCTAGGTCTCTTCTGGTTCCAGATGAATTTTAGAAGTGATTTCTCTAGATCTATGAGGTATGTTAGTGGTATTTTGATTGGGATTGCATTAAATCTGTATAGTAATTTTGGGACAATGGCCATTTTCACAATGTTTGTTTTTCCTATCCATGAACATGGATGTCTTTCCTTTTCTGAGGTCCGCTTCAATTTGCTTTTTCAGGGTATTATAATTTTCTCTATATAACTCTTTTACTTCTTTCGTGAGATTTATTCCTATGTATTTCATTTTTGGGGACGCTAGTGTAAAGCGTGTGGCTTCTCTTACTTCTCTGTCAGTATTTTTGTTGTTACTATATAGCAATGCTATTGATTTTTGAATATAGACTTTGTATCCAGCTACATTGCTGAATTTATTTATTATATCTAGGAGTTTTTCAATGGAGTTTTGTGGTTGTTCTATGTAAAGAATCATGTCATCTGCAAATAATAATAATTTAACTTCCTCTTTTCCTATCTTTACTCCTTTTATTTCTTTCTCTTGTCTAATTGCTCTGGTTGGTATTTCCAGTACTATGTTGAATAGGAGCCCAGATTGGGGACATCCTTGTCTTGTACCTGATTTTAAGGTGAAGGCTTTCAGTTTTTGGCCATTTAATATGATACTGGCTGTAGGTTTGTTATAGATGGCCTTTATCATGTTGAGGTAAAGGCCATCTATTCTAATTCTCTGTAAGGTTCTCATCATGAATGAGTGTTGGACCTTATCAAAAGCTTTTTATGCATCTATAGAGATGATCATGTGGTTCTTACATTTGGCTGTATATATATGGTGGATTACATTTATTGATTTACGTATGTTGAACCATCCCTGCATTCCTGGGATGAATCCCACTTGGTTGGGGTGAGTAATCTTGATGATTTGCTGTATCCTGTTTGCTAATATTTTATTGAGAATTTTTGCATCTATGTTCATTAGGGAGATTGGCCTATAGTTCCCTTTTTTAGTTGGGTCTTTCTATGGCTTTAGTTCTAGAATAATATTTGCTTCCAGGAATGACTTAGGAAGAATTGCTTCCCTTTCAATTTCATTGAAGAGTTTGAGGACTGTCGGAATTAATTCTTCTTTTATTTTTTGTAGAATTGTGCAGTGAATCTATCTGGGCCTGGGCTCTTCTTTGTTGGCAAGGACTTAATGACATTTTCAATTTCAGTAATAGAAATTGGGTTCCTCAGTAGTTTTACATCTTCCTGATCCAACTTCAGTAGTTCATATGTATTTAGGAATCTGTCTATTTCTTCAGTGTTATCGAACCTATGAGAGTAGATATTTTTGAAATAGGTTTTGATGATCTTCCTTATTTCCACTGAGTCTGTAGTAATTTCACCTTGTTCATTCCTTATGGCATGAATTTGAGCTTTTTCTTTCCTTCTTTTAAATAAGATTGGCCAGGGGCTTATCAATTTTATTTATTCTTTTAAAGAACCAACTCTTTGATTCATTGATCCTTTGTACTGTTTTCTTAGTCTCTGTTGTATTAATTTCTGCTCTAATCCTTATAATTTCCTCCCTTCTTTTGACTTTGGGCTTGGCTTACTCTTCTTTTTCTAGATGTTTGAGTTGTAGCATCAGGTTGTTTATTTTTGTTCGTTCTGTCTTCCTGATGTGGGATCTCAGTGCAATCAATTTTCCTCTTAGGACTGCTTTCATTGCATCCAACAAATTCCAGTAAGTGATGTTTGTATCTTCATTTGCTTGTAGATATTGTTTAATTTCCTCTCTGACCCAATGATTAATCAAGAGTGTATTACTCAGTTTCCATGTGTTCGTGAGGTTTTTGCAGTTGCTTTTATCGTTAATTTCTAGTTTCACATAATCAGATAACATGCATGGGTTAATTTCAATTCTTTTGCATTTACTTAAATATGTTCTCTGGGCTAGTACATGGTCTATTTTAGAGAATGTCCCATGTACTGCTGAGAAGAAGGTATATTCTGATGTTATTGGATGGAACACTCTATATACGTCTATCAAGTCCATTTTTTCACAGGTGTGATTCAGTTCTGTTATTTCTTTGCTGATTTTCTGTCTAGTTGATCTGTCCCTCTCTGTGAATGGTGTGTTAATATCTCCTGTTATAATTGTGTTATGGCTTATTTGACTTTTCATTTCTGTTAATATTTGCTTTGTATAGCTGGGAGCTCTGGAATTTGGTGCATATATATTTAAGATTGTTATCTCTTCCTCTTGAAGTTTTCCCCTTACTAATATGTAGTGACCTTCTTTATCTCTTTGGATCATTCTTGGTTTGAAATTCACATTGTCTGCAAACAGGATTGTTACTCCCACTTTTTTGGTTTCCTGTTGCATGAAGTATTGTTTTCTATCCTTTGACTTTCAGTCTATGAGTGTCCTTTTGGCTTAGATTGGTTTCTTGTAGCCAGCATATGGTTGGATGTTGTTTCGTGATCCATTCTGCCAGTCTGTTTCCTTTGATTGGTGAGTTGAGGCCATTTACATTAATGGTTGTAACTGTTATATATTGGTTTATTGTTGACATGTTATCTTTCTGCTGTTATATCTTTAGCTTTCCATTCTACTGAATTGTCTACCTTGCTTGTAGTTTTATCCTATGTGTATCTAGAATATCTCTCAGTATTCCTTGTAGGGCTGGTTTGGTGGTCATGAAATTTTTCAGCTGTTCTCTGTCATGGAAGTATCTTATTTCTCCATCCATTTTAAAGCACAGTTTTGCAGGGTACGTCAGTCTTGGTTGGAAGTGGTTTTCCTTTAGGATCTGAAATACTTCACTCCATGCTCTTCTTGATTTCATTGTTTGTGTTGAGAAGTCTGCTGTGATTCTGATAGGTTTTCCTTTATAGGTGATCTGTCTTTTCTGTCTAACAGCTTTTAGTATTCTGTTCTTATGGTGGGTTTCTGGGATGGTGATTATTATGTGTGTGGTGTAGTTTTATTTTGGTTATGGCTTTTTGAAGTTCTATATGCTTCACTTATCCAAATGTCAGTTTCCGTTCTTATGTTTGGGAAGCTTTCAGCTATTACTTCTGTAAACATCCTCTTGATATCATTTGGGCTGTCCCCTTCTTTTTCCTTTTTCCCTATTAACCTTATGTTATTTTTCTTTGCATCATCTTGCAGCTGTTGAATTGTTATTTCCTGATTCTTTGTTATTTTTAAAAGATCTTTCCTTTCCTGTTCACTAGCTGTGATCTTTCTTTTGAGGTCTGAAATTCTATCTTCTCTTTCATTGACGTGGTTTTTACAGCTTTCAATAGAATTTTTGATTTCCTGTATATTGCTCTGAATCTGCTTTATGTATTCTCTTTGTTTCTTGTATTGTTCTTTCAGGGATTTTATCTGTTTGATTTGTTCCTCTAATTTTTTTAGCTGTGTCTTCACTAGATGTGTTCACTATTTCTTTCACTACTTTTATCATTTCTTCTTTTACCTGGGCAATTATTTCTAATTTGAATTTCTCCATAGCTTCCACTATTTGCTTGTTTATTTCAGTTGATATCATTTCAGACATTTCAGGTGTATGGCTTCTATTTTCTTCTCTATACATGGTTCCCAGGCTTTCTTGGGATGGGCTGGAGTTTTGAGCCTGCCTTTTGGTCTTTCCTTTTGTCATTTTTCATTATTTCCTTGGTTTGAGTGGTGTTCCAAAGTTTCCTCTGGTGTGTCGCAAATCTCCTACTGCACCCTCAGCTACTGGAGCAGTCTCAGCTCCTCTGCATGTACTTGGCTCCCTCAGGCAATCTCAACTCCTCTGCAAACTCTTGGCTTTCTTAATTGAGATGCAGAAGCTGGGTATGGAGATCTGGGGCTGGCAGATCCCCCAGGCCACAATCTCCTGTTCTGGGGGTGTGGATATGAACTTAACAATTGACGGTACTGGTCTTAAGCTGTCCCCAGGCCAGCCCAATTGAACCCAGAGTCCTCATGCAAGGTTTCTGCCTCCTGGAGTGTGGCAATCTCCACCCCTCGGCAGATTCTTGGCTCTCTTAATTGAGATGCAGAAGCTGGGTGTGGAAAAGTGGGGCTGGTAGAGCCCCTGGGGCAAAATCCCCTGTCTTAGGGGTCTGGATATGAACTCAGCAGTTGATAGTGCTGGTCTTAAGCTGTCCCCAGGCCAACCCAATTGAGCCCAGAGTCCTCGTGCAATGTGCCTGCCTCCTGGACTGAATAAAGACCACTGAATGTGGTTGACTGAGGCCCTGCCATCTGCTGGACCCAGTCCAGCATCCGGTAGCTCCCTAGAAACTCAATAGCTGGAACATAGCTCTCCAACTTTCCCCAGGTCACCCGGACTCACCTTGGGCAATCTCCACCTGTTTTAATAATTAGATCTTTGATCCATTTCCATTTTAGTTTAGTGTATGGTGAGTGATATGTGTCTAGTTTTAGTCTTTGACATGTGGAAAGTCAGTTTTTCCAGCACTTATTGAGAGGCTATCATTTTTCCAGTGAACATACATGACTCCTTTGTTAAAGATAAGAAGGTAGTAAAAAATTCTTTATATTGAAAGCTACAGTACTCCAAAAAATGAGATCAAAGAGAATGTCAGAAAATGGAGATTTATCTCTTGCTCTTGGATAAGAAGAATCAACATATTGAGAATCGCCATAGTAACACAATTGTTATACAGATTTAACATAATTTCATTAAAAACACCATTAGCATACCTCACAGAACTAGAGAACATATTTCTAAGATTCATTTGGAGCCAGAATGGACCTAGAATAACAAAAGTGATTCTAGGAAGGGGGCATCACAATCTCTGACTTGATACTATACAGCTACTGTGATAAAGACATGGTTCTGGCAAAAACAAAACAAAACAAAACAGAATAAAACAAAAAAAAAACAGATCTGAGGATCAATGGAACAGATTCAAAGATGCAGAAACAACTCAAAAGACACTCAGTTTCTTGATAATTAGATAACACTTATAAGAATGGGAACATATTTTCCTGTAGTCTGTATTGGCGGTTTCTTAAAATGTTTGGTTTATGGAGCCTTTTTAGGCTCTTAGGATGTGTGTGACTGTGTGTGTGTGTGTGTGTGTGTGTGTGTGTGCACATGTGTGTATTCCTAGGCATTATTAAACAATAAAGAAGTCAATTCTTCATGAAGACCTAACAGCCCTTAATGTTTATGCAACTAATAATAGCGTGGCACAGTATGTTAGGCAAAAACAGAACTACAGTGAGAAATAGAAGAATCTACTATTATAGATGATGACTTCAACACTCCAAATTTAGTGATTGATAGATCAGCAAGCAGACAAACTGGAAGAATATAGATCAGTAAGGATAGTACTAGAAATATCAATCAACTTGAACTATTTGACATAGAACATTGCATCCAGAAAGAGCTGCATACACACTCTTCTGAAGCTCACATGGAATATTTACCTACGTAGATCACAGTTTTGGCCACAAAATACACTTTATCTAATGTAAAGTGGTAGAAATAATGCAATATATGTCTACAATCTGAGTGTAATTGAAACAAATTAATAACAAATGAATAGTTTCATAATCTCAAAATATTTAGAAATAAACTCACATACTGCTAAATAACATATAGGTAAGAGAAGTTTCACAAGACATTAATAAATATCTTGAACTAAACTATGATGAAATTAAATTTATAAAATATACAAAATGTGGTTAAATTAGTGCTTAGAAGTAAATATATAGCATTAAATAAGTAAAAAATTCTTTAAATTTAGTAACAAAATATTTCGCATTACAAAATTAAATAAAGAAGAGAAATTTATGCTTAAAAAATAGAAGAAAGTAAACAGTAAAAGAACAACATCTTTTATTTTGCTCCCACAATGAATGTGTTCATTATACACTGCAAACATATACTAATAAAAATAATAATTAATGTGCTCTGAGCACTTAACAAATAACACAGTAATCAATAAAACCAAAACCATGAAAACAACAGAGAGGACTAACAAAACCAAGATCTGCTTTTTAGTTAATAAATAAATAAAATTAATAAGCCTCCAGCCAAAATAACTGAGAAAGAAGGGGGAGAAAACAAGTTATTAATATCGGTAATGGAAGTTAGGTGATCATTATTGATCCCTATTGGTTGCTACTGATTAAAAGAACAATGAAAGAATACTATACACAACTCTATGGTCATAAGTTTGGTACTTCCCATGAAATGAACCAATTCCTTGAAACACAAAACTACCAAAACTCACACAAGAAGAAATAGATAACTTGAATATTGTTATATCTACTAAAGAATTTTAATCAATAATAACACTTTAAAATCAGTCAGTCTCAGGTTCACCAATGAATACCTCCTAACATTTAAGAATAGATACCAATTATTCACAAGCTCTTCCAGGAAATAAAAGCAAAATGTACATTTCTAAAATCATTCTATGAAGTCAGCATTACCCTAATACTGAAAGTAGATAAACACATTAGAAGAAAGGAAAATATAAGTTAATTATTTCCTATAAACATAGATTAAAAGTCCTCAAAATGTTAGTAAATCAAAACAAAACATAAATTTTAAAATCATACACTGTCAGTGTTTCAGATGAAATTTTTCTAAACCAAAGAAGTATAATCAGAAGGGTTTCCAAAGCATTAAATGAATTCTGTCTGTTATTGTTTACAAATATTTATCTCCTAAAGGTTCATGTACTAGAAGTTTGGTTCCCAGTGTGCTAATTTTGAGATAATGGAACTTTTAAAAGATAGGGCCAAATGGAAATTAATTACTAGGGCACAGGGGCCCCACCTTTATGAAGGGATTAATGCTGTCTCATAAGAGTGGGCTAGATCTTATGGGACTAGGTAAGTTTCTGTGAGAGCAAGTTACAAGAATGAACCACCACCCCTCCCCCTCCATATCTTGATTTCTTGTTTGCACACATACTCATTTTATGCATGGCAGGTTCCTTTTCTTCTCTGTCATGTCATGACACAGTCAACTAGTGGTACTATACTGTCTGGACTTTCCAGTCACCAGAATCATGCACCAAAGAAATCCTTTTTTCTTTATACATTACCCAATACCCAGGTATTTTATCATAGCAACATAGTAGTCTAAGACACATCTATCCATAGACAGTCAAGCTTTGGTTTTATTGTTGGCAGAAATCTTGTAAGTATGATAACATGTTTTTTAAAAAGTGGTGTATTCACAAGAGCTCATAAAAGAAAAAAAAATTTGATAAGTATTATCCAAAGCCTCCAGCATGGAAGAAGATCAATAATTTTAATCAGCTGCATACTCTTAGGAAACAGCATACTTGCCAATTATTTCATCACCTACTTCTTCATATAACAAGAAATGTTAGTAGTTGTATAATCAATGATAGCATTTGATGGAGATACTATTTCTTAATTTTCCTATACAAAGTTATGTATCAAATCAGTCAACTCCAGCGACAGAGCTTTGCCAAAATCTTTCTAAATTGAATGTGATATCTTTCTTTTGAAAAGATATATGTCTGGCCATTAACCACCTTAGTATCTTCTCCTGGATGTTGTTCACTCCTCTTCTCAATCTATTTTCTACACTTCTGTATCCTGTTCTGTACCATAAGTGGTTGAACTCTGCTTGGTACATTAAAGTGGTCTTTTGTTCTCTGCCTTCCTGTTGGGTTTAGCTAATGAGAAGTACCAATAGGTGAAAAAAATTGAAAGAGGAGTTGAGATTGTAGTTTATTTCATCCCTGCAGTGTTGCTGAGTACTGATTGCAACTTTCAGAAAGATTTAAGGTTATTCCTCAGCCTTTTACATAGTTTGACCCAGTCCCCATTTGTTTCCTTACCCCTTCATGCCTAAAGGTGGGGAAAAAATCCAGCAGATTTTATGTTGGAATTGTCATACTATCCCTTTTGTTTTTCCTGGCTTTGTATCTTCCTAAGTAGTTTCATTATCATACTTCTCCTCAGATTAACCTACTATATCTATGTCTCTAGAATCTTGACTGATAAAGCCCAGACTACATTTCTATCTGCAGCCCAAAAGCAGAGTCTGCTCCTCCAGCAAGTCTTTCTCATATTGGTAAAATATCACAGTTGTTTAAGCAGAAAACATTGCCTTGATTCCTTTCTCTGCAATCTTACATGAAGGCAGCAAATTCCTTCATGTCTACTTTAAAATTATATCAAAAGTCTGGCCACTTTTTCACATTTGCCATGCTAGAACTTTCATGTAAATCATTATAAACTGTTCTGTAGATTATTATAGTTTCCTCCTACATGGTTTTTCTGCTTCTATGTGTGCCCTTTAGAGTCTATCATTATCCTAACAAGTCAGATCATATCCCTCCCTTGTTAAGAACTCCAAAGGCTTCTTATTTGCTTTAGAATAAAACTAAGGTCCTGCCCATATCCCCAGAAACCTCTTTCATCTCAGTTCATATCATTTTACCTTGTCTTCTTGCTACATCCACAATTGGCTCCTGGTTATTGGTCCAACAGAATAAGCACTTTATTATTTTGAGATCTTTGTTCAAATGTGCCTTATAGGCAAGGATTTCCTCAATTACCCTGTTTAAGAGGCTCTGACCTCCACCTTTTATCTTTATCAATCTTCCATATTTCATTTTTGTTTTACAGCATTAATCAGTAGGCATATAATTGCTTACTGCCTTTATAACCTGTATATAAGACAGCGGTCTTGACTATTTTGTTCATTGTTGACTCTCAGGACCCAGAAAAGTTCCCAGTTCATAATAGGTACCCCATAAATATTTATTGAATGAGTGACTGTCTGTGATAATGGACTTTATAGTGTGTAAGGTAAAGCTTTTACATGGTATTGATCTAATTTTCAATAATGATCTAAGAGTTTTAGACTAAAGATTAAAATAAAAAATCTACAAAGTGCAAGGTAGGTATTTTCAGAGAAATAGGAACCAATGTGCATTAAATATTTTAGGATTATTGCATCTATTATCAAGAAGGTCTGAACTAGGTCTTTTTGTCCCATTATTCATAAAAGTGAAAATCACAAGAGATAATAAGAGTTGTAATATTTTCTTTTAGAAAATTTCCAACTTTATATAGGCCCATTGTGTGCAGATACAGATAGGATGATTGTAATTGTAAGGTGTATTTTCCTAAATTCCTATCAAGTATTCTACTTGATGTGTTATTATGGAGAAAGTAGAGATTATATGTATCCTGGATAAGGTAAGTAATACTTCTGACACTCTATCTCCTTGGAGAATTAGAATTTATCAACATATAATTTGACATAAATTGTTTTTGTCAAGAAAAATCTGTGTACTTCACTCACAAACTTTGTGAGAAGGAGAAGGTAAAATGATATGAGCTGAGATGAAAATGGTTTCTGGGGATATGGGCAAGACATGTGTTCTTCTTCTCCTTCTCCTTCTCCTTCTCCTTCTCCTTCTCCTTCTCCTTCTCCTTCTCCTTTTCCTTCTCCTCCTCCTTCTTTTTCTTCTTCTTTTTTCCCAAACTAATACATTCATATACCCTGCTCTGTGTATCTGCTCTGGATTTTAAAAATTTTGACCTACAGTAAGGCTGCAAGGTTATTGGAGCCAGAGACCTGAATTGCTTTATTTAGTACCTAATAGCCTTTCAGCAAAGGAATTGCTTTTAGTAAATGAGATGTGGACATTATGAAATTTAAGCATGAGTGAGTAAACAGAAACCAAGTGAAACAGTCACTTTTTAGTCTAAACTTTCTTCACTGCTTCCCACACTATCCTCTTTTTTTTTAGGAGTCATAGAATAAACTGCTCTCAAATTTATATTTATTTATATTAAACAAGCTAGGGTAAAACAGGATTTTAAGAATCTCCTAGACTCTGTAAGTCATCTTAAATATTAATTTTACTTTATGTTTAGCCACAAAAATGCAAACAGCTGAATTGTTGGAACTATTTAGGACCCTATGTTTTGCAATTTCCTGTTTTACATCTGGTTTTTTCACTTTGCGTCAACCCTCTCACATATTCATTTGTTTCTTTTTCTGTAGCATGCCTTTTGGAATCCCTTGTCAGACAATCTAGGTATAAATAAATAATTGTGGGGTGTGTGTGTGTGTGTGTGTGTGGTTTTTGTTCATTTTGTTTGTTTCCCACTGTGTTGTATAATTAATTGTGTATGAATCTGTTCAGAGCCAGAGAAAGATATCAGCACATGTCCTGAGTTGTATTTTTAAACCTGACCATTTACAGAGTGCTGTCAAAACTGTGTAAGTTCAAAGCTATTACCTCCCATCAATCCCTGATGATTATGTCTTCAAAAATTCCAGAATTATTGGTGTGGTCATAACATTGGCCACATAAATATAAATCACTTTTATCTTTTTACCATTTTCCTGATAGTCAACTTGAATGTTAATGAATGTGGAAAAATTAAATAAAATGGTTAAATATACATGTTAAATAATTGTTAAATGTAGGTTAAAATATGTATGGCTGTGCACTGTATTACCCCTTGCCCCTTTGCACTCATACCATGAGTGTAACTGAAGTCCCTTCTGGATCTGTTCTCACTTTATAACTTTTTTAACTTAGAAAACTTTTCTGAAAAGAAAAACAAATAAAAATGTGATGTTAGAAAAGAATCCTCTGGCCCTATTCTAACTTGAAATATGGTAGGCTGAGTAGAATTAAAAGAATCCCAATGTTATATGAATCTTGAAGCAGTTCTATTATGCTAATAAACTGGACATCTGTGCTTCTCTCCTTGGAGATAAGAGATGATCTGTGCTAAACAAAATAAAAAATGTCTTTGAACATTATTCCAAGTAAATGCTATCTTGTTCCACTGAGTTACATGAGCTGGTCAGAACTTTGTTAAGTCTGTTACATATTTTATTTGCTTTGCCCAAATTCCTTGGCAATTATTCTCTGGAAATGGTTTCCTTGTATTTTTGTTTTGTTTTGTTTTACATGAAATGGTTCTTTAGGATTCATGTATTTGGAAATTCATACCACGAATGTTACTGAAGTCCCTTCTGGATCTGTTCTCACTTTATAAGTTTGCTGGGCTCTTATACTCATCTCATTCAGATGTACAACTTCATAACATCTGGTTCTGATTCTGAATTGATTCATGTACTATGAAGTATGTTAAATATTTCACTTTCTCTGATGACAAATGCATATCCTTCAACATCTGCCTTACCAAACTCTTACCAAATAAAGACTGAGCCTTTAAACTCAAGGGAGCTTTCTAACCCACTTATGCTGTAAAATAAATTTTTTTCTAGGAGAATTGAATATGGTCTTGTAACTTGTTTTTTGTGAGATATTCAACTAAATATTTATTGAACATTTATAAGCTGCTCTAATCATGTCTTGGATGGCACAAAGAATTCAGTTGGGTTTTGAAGTTTAGCTAGAGTTTTTACAGTTTTGCAGACAGTAACAGAAGACATATGTGCTATGAGGGAGAAAAGGGGTTTTTTGTTTGTTCTTTCTTCTCCTCCTCTTCCTCCGCTTTCTCCTATTTTTTGAAACAAGATCTCACGAGATAGTACAGGCTGACCTCAAATCTTGATCCTTTTGCTTTAGCCTCCCAACAAATGCTCATTTCAGTTATTATTTTTTTAGTAGTATGTGTTTGGAGTACAAAATGGTTACATCCCTCATGGGGTGTGGTAGATGTAAACAACACATCTTAATTCTTTTTGTTTTTATTCTCTTATTTTCTCCTTCCGTCTTCCCAGCTTGTGGTCCCTGTCCCTTTTGCAAAAAATCTACCTCCCTTTTTTCTATTATATATCTTTCATGTTGCTCCTTATTTATACTTTGTGTTTCTCATATAAGAGAAAACCTATCTAAATTGTATGTCTGACTTATATCACTTGATATTATGATCTAAAGGTGCATCCATTTTCCTCCAAATGATTCAACTTTAACTTTATGAATAATAATCCATTATGTATAAATATCACATTTTCTTTATCCATTCATCTGTTGATGGATATACATGCTGGTTCCAAATTTTATCTATTTTGAATTGTGCTGCTATAAATATGAGTATGTGTGTATCACAGTGATATGATATCTTTAACTGTTTTGTGAAGATAATTAGAAGGAGAATATCTGGGTCAAATGAAACTTCTGGTTCTAGTTTTTTGAGGAATTGCAATATGATTTTCATGGTGGTTGTATTAGTTTATATCACCCAAAAAAGTGTAAAATAGTTTCTTTTTCTCCACAACCTCACCTGCATATGTTATTTGATTTCTTGATGGTAGCTATTGTTTCTGCAGTAAAGTGAACTCTCAGTGTTATTTTAATTTGCATTTCTCTAATGGCCAGTGACATTGAATATTTTCTCATGTATATATTGGCTATTTGTACTTAGGGTAAGTGTCTATCCATTTCAGTTGCCCATTTTCTGATCAGGTCTCTTATATTGGGGGTTATATGTTTTTGAGTTCCTTATACATTCTGTATGTTAGTCCTCAGTCTGAGGAATAGATGGCAAAATTTTTTTCTAATTCTGTAGGTTGTCTCTTTTCTTTGTTGGTTTTTTTCCTTCATCGTGCAGAAGCTTTTTAATTTGATATGATTCTATTTATTGGTTCTTGACATTAATTTTATGCAATTGGTGTTCTGTTCAGAAAGTCTTTGCCTATTCTTATACCCTCAGGAATTTCCACAAGATTAAATGTTTCTGTTTTAACATTTACATCTTTGATCCATTTTGATTTTGGAATAGTATATGGAAAGATACATGAGTCTAGATTTAATCTTCTGCATGTGATTGACAGTTTTCTCAGCATTATTTATTAACAAGGATGTATTTCCTGCCATCTATATTTATGGCCCCTTTGTGAATGACCAGATTGCTGAATGTGCCTGGGGTTGTTTCTGCATCCTCTGTTATGCTCCATTGATCCACATTGTGCCAGTGCCATTTGCTCTTTTCATCACTGTAGCTTTGCAATGCAGTATAACTTCAAATCTGGGATTATGAAGTCTTCTGCTTTGTTCTTGTTGCCCAGGATTGTATTTGTTATTCTCATCACTTCTGGTTCCATGGATTTTAAGATTATTTTCTCTAGTTTTGTGAGCAATGCTGTTAGTATTTTCATTGGGATTGTGTTAATCCGTATATCAGTTTTGAAGTAACACCATTTTTTACTATAATGGTTCTGCCTATCCATGAACAGGGGATATTTTTTCATTGTCTCATCCTCTTAAATTTCCTTTCTCAAAGTAGTATAACTTCCATCATAGAGGTCTTTCACATCCTTGGTTAAGTTTAATTTTTCTTGATTCTATTAAGAATGTTAAGTCCCCAGTGCTGCAATAAGGAACAACACAAAACACAAAGCAAGTGATGGAAAACTGCTGAAAAACACACAATCTCATAGCTCCATAAGGGAGAAGAACTATTGCCCAATTAAAATTCACAATTAAACGTGGCAGTGTCCAGCGAACTCCAAGCAGCAAGCAGGGCCCTGAACCTACTGCACACCCTGGGGGAAGCCCAGCACACAGGGCAAAATTGTAACTCTGCTCCAGGCAATAAGACCATGCCCTGTGTCTGAAACCACCCCAGGACACATGAGAGGGACCAGCAGGCCTAACTGGGCCACACCCAGAATTCCAAACAGCAAACAGTCCCCAGAATCCACCCCTGGGCCTTGACCAGAAGCCCTAGCAGAATGCCAGTGCACAGGGAAAACTTGAAACATCACTCCTAGGTGAACGTTGGACTACAGCGGACTATCTGTGCTACCTTGAAGGGAGATTAAGTGATTGCCTCACCATAACAAGATCTAAGCTGGCTCCAGTCAATGTGGTGAGTATACCCCTAAAACAGAGGTGTACAGTGGGTAAATAGGGCCAGTAGTAAAGCTCCCTCCAACTAACTGTAAGACCTTGGTGAGTCAGACAAGAGTGAGGGTGACCCCTTCCTAGACACAGAATACATCAGGCAGAGCAAGGAGTGTGCCGAGAAGGACTCCTCCAACTTGAAGAAAATCAAAAGGGCTTATGAGACACACAGGCACACAGTAAGGACACAGTAGGGCCTCAGCCAACACAAATACTATAGACAGGGACATTTGATGACCTGGAATAACCTGAAGATAAAGTAATAGCAGGAACTAAAAGTTGACCTGCATCAATACTACTGGGCTTGTTAGCCCAGGAAGAATATAAGATTCACCCAACAGGCCCTGCAGCAGGAAGTCAGGTGACTGGCCCACCTACTCATTGTGAGATGCAGCAATTGGACAAACATCAACCTTACATTAGTACCCCAACATACACACTACCAACAGTTGACACTAGTGGGTCTGAAGGACCAAACACTAACTCAAAAGAGGAAAATGGCAAAGTGAAAAAGCAAAATGCAATCCCAAACATATAGTCAACAAGAAGCAAGTTCAGGAGACATTGAAATAGAGGACTCAAAATGTAACATACTGGAAATCTCTGAAAAGATAACAAATGAAATAAAAAAAGAACTCTGTGAGGCCATAGAGGAAATCAAATTAGAAGTACTCTCCCATGTAAAGATAAAAGTAACAACCTTAGTAAAGGAGCTGCTGAGTGCAGCTAAATAAGAAATAGAGAAAAAAGTACAGGAGAATGGAAAACTGACTGAAACCTTGAATGAATAATATAGAAAACAAGCAGAATTCAAGAAGAAAACTCAGAGACATCCAAGAAACAAAAAATTCAATTCAAAGCTTGCAAAAGTATTTAAATGAAGCTGAGGAAAGCATTTTGGACCTTGAGGACAGGATCACAATTAGTGATCATGAAAGGATAGAACTTTCAAAAATAACAAAGCAGCATGAAATGACAATCCAGAAGCTTCAAGACAATGTCAAGAACAACAATTTAAGATTAATAGGCTTTAGTGAAGATGCAGGAGTCAATGCAAACAAAATAACTAAAATATTCACAGAAATAATAGGAGAAAATTTCCCAATCATGGGGAAAATATCTGATATGCAGATAAGTGAGGCATATAGAACACCAAACAGTCACAACCAAAATAAATGTGCACCCAGACACATAAGAATTAAGTCTCAGACATACAACATAAAAACAGAATACTAAAAGCTGTTAGAGAAAAGACACAACTCATCTATCAAGGAAAGCCCATTAGAACCACAGCAGACTTTTCAGCACAAACCTTTGCATCAAGAGGAGCTTGGAGTGAGATATTTCAATCCCTGAAAGAAAACAACTTTCAACCAAGACTGATGTACCCAGCAAAACTTTCATTCAAATTTAATGGAGAAACAAGATACTTCCATGATAAACAACAACTGAAGAAATTCATGTGCACCAAACCAACCCTGGAAAGAGTATTGAAAGACATACTAAAAAGAGATAAAAATGAGCACAATCCCCAGAACAACAGAAAGAAACCACAAAGTAGGACAAGCAATTAAATTAGGGGGAAAAGCAGAAAGCAAACAATAGAAACATAACATGGCAAAATTGAACGAGTACATATCAGTGATATCTATAAATGTAAATGGCCTCAATTCACATATCAAAAGAGACAGGTTGACAGAATGGATCAAGAAACATGATCCCACAATATACTGTATACAAGAGACACATCTGACCCAAAAGTAAACTCATAGATTAAAAGTCAAAGGATGGAAAACAGTATTCCATGCAACAGAAACCCAGAAAAAAGCAGGGGTAACTACTCTATTTGCAGACAATGTGAACTTCAAATCTAAAATGATTAAAAGAGACAAAGGTCACTACATAATCATAAGTGGAAAAATTCAAGAGGAAGAACTAACAATTTTAAATATATATGCACCAAACATAGGAGTACCCAACTATATAAGACAGATACAAATGGGCATGAAAAATCAAATACTCAAGAACACAATTATTACAGGGGACCTTAACAGCCCATTGTCACAAAGAGATAGATAAACCAGACAAAAAGTCAGCAAAGAAATAATAGAACTAATTGACACCTGTGAGCAATTGGACTTAGTAAATGTTTACAGAGTGTTCCACCCAACCACATCAGAATACGCATTCTTCTCAAGTGCACATGGGACATTCTACAAAATAGACCATATATTATCCCATAAAACACTCTTAAGTAACTGCAAAGGTATTGAAATTATCCAATGCATAATATCTCACCATAGCACACTGAAACTGGAGAGTAATGGCCAAAGAAATTGCAAAAGGTACATGAATACATGGAAATTAAATAACAACCTTTTGAACAACCAGTGGGCTAAAGATGAAATTAAAGAGGAAATAAAGCAATATCTACAATTCAATGAAAATGTGGGAACAACATATTGTAATCTGTGGGATGCACTGAAAGTGGTCTTAAGAGGGAAATATATAGCAATAAATTGTCATCCCAAGAAAACAGAATGAGCACAAATAAACAACCTAATGCTTCATCTCAAGATTCTAGAAAAAGAAGAGAAAGTTAAACCCAAAGCTCATAGAATAGAGGAAATTGTAAAGATTAGAGCAGAAATCAATGCAATTGAAACTAAAAAAAACAATACAAAGAATTAATGAATACAAAAGCTGGTTTTTTGAGAGAATAAACAAAATTGACAAGCCTCTAGCTAACCTTATCAAGAAAAAGAATGAAAAAAAACCAAATTCACCCAATAAGGGTGGGAAAAGGGGAAATTATTACAGATCCCATGGAAATTCAAAAGACCATGAATACCTACTTTGAAAATCTCTACTGACATAGAGAGGAAAACACAGAGGAAATGGACAGATTTCTACAAACATATGAACTACCAAAGCTCAACCAAGAAGATATAGCAATTTTGAATAACCCAATATCAGCTATTGAAATTGAAAACCTAATAAAAACTTACCAACAAGAAAAGACCAGGTCCTGATGGATTCAGGGCTGAATTCTACAAGAAATTTAGAGAAGATTTGATGCCAATACTCCTTAAACTCTTCAATGAAATTGAAAAAGAAGCAATCCTCCCTAAATCATTCCTGGAGGCAAGTATTACTCTCATACCAAAATCATAGAAAGACACAACCAAAAAATGAGAACTATAGGCCAATCTCACTAATGAGCATTGATGCAAAAATTTTCAATAAAATACTGGCTACTGAATGGAGCAAATCATCAATCAGATTATACATGATGACCAAGGGAGATTCATTCCAGGAATGCAGGGATGGTTTAACATATGCAAAGCAATAAATGTGATACAACTCATCAACAGAGCAAAAAAAAAACTTACATGGTCATCTCAATAGATGCAGAAAAAGGTTTTGAGAAGGTCCAACACTTCTTCATGATAAAAACCCTTCAGAACTCGGAATACACCGTGTCTACATCAACCTTATAAAGGCCATCTATGACAAACCAAGAGCAAATATTATACTAAATGGACAAAAACTGAAATGTTTCACTTTAAAGTCAGGAACAAGACAAGGATGTCCACTATCACCGCTCCTATTCAATATAGTTCTGGAAAAAATAAGCAGGGCAATTAGACAAGAGACATAAATAAAAAGAATAAAGATAGGAAATGAAGAAGTAAAATTGTCACTATTTGCAGATGACATGATACTTTATTGGGAAGACCCAAAAAACTCCATTAAAAGACTACTAGAGGTAATAAACAAATTCAGCAGGGTACCTGGACACAAAATCAATGCTCAAAAACCAATAGCATTCCTGTACAGAAACAAAAACTCACTGAGAGAGAAATTATGGAAATAATACCTTTCACAATACCATCTAATAAAATGAAATACTTAGGAATTAACCTAAGTAAGCATGTAAAAGACCTATGTACTGAAAATTATGCTATGTTAAAAAAGGAGATTGAAGAGGATATTAGAAAATGGAAGGATGTTCCTTGCTCTTGCGTAGGAAGTACCAACTTCGTGAAAATGGCCATACTCCTGAAACTTTCTTACAGATGTAATGCAATCCCAATCAAAATACCATTGACATACCTCTCAGATCTAGAGAAAAACACTCCTAAAATTCATTTAGAAACAGAAGAAATGTAGAATAGCAAAGGCGATTCTGGGCCATAAAGGCAAATTAGGAGGCATCTCAATGCCTGACTTGAATTTGTACTATGAAGCCACAGTGATAAAATCAGCATGGTACTGGCAAAGAAATACATCTGAGGACCAATGGAACAGATTACAAGATGCAAGTATAAGTACAAAGACACTCAGCCACCTGATATTTGACAAAGGGGCTAAACATGTTCACTTGAAGGAAGGATAGCCTCTTTAATAAATGGTGCTGGTCATAGGTAAGTGGAGACAACTTGAGACTATCCCCATAGTGAAATAAATAAGAATCATATTTAAAGATATCACATTGTGTCTCTAGTGTAAAAAGTAATAAGAAATGTAGTAGCAATAAAACCCAAAATGTGTAATTACTACTGTAAAAAAGAGAGGAAAAGAAAGTGCTCTAAAGGATATAATTGCATGTATGTTTTACTGTGTAAGATAGATGAGCATATTACTGTTTTTGTTAGATCATGAAGCACAACAGTTAACAGTCTCATTGTTTGAATGTCTACTTTTACATTTGGAATTTGTAACTTGAACAACTATTTGTAAGATGACAGTATGTAAGTTATCAAGTAATGATTTCTTAGGGTTTTTTGTTCTTTCCTTTTTTTCCTTGGAATTCTGTGTTGTTGCTACCCCCTTTTCTGTTTTGTTTTCTCTTTAAATAAAATTAAAAAAATAAGAAATAAAAAAATATAAATTGTGCTGGCACAATTAGCTCTCCATGTTCAGAAGACTGAAACTAGATCCATGCCTGTCACCATGTACAAAACTAAAGTTTAAGTGGGTCAAAGACCTAAACATTAAAACAAAAACACTAAATCTACTGGAAGATATGGTAGGTAGCAATCTTGGAGACATAGGTGTAGGCAGAGAATTCATGAACAAAATGCAAACTTCATGGGAAACACTTCAGAGAATCAACAACTGGGATCTCATATTATTGAAAAGTTTCTGCACTTCAGAAGAAATCACCATCAGAGTGAAAAGAAAACCCACAGAATGGGAAAGAATGTTAGCCAGCAACCCCTCAGACAAAGATTTATATCACGAACATATAAAAAATTGAAAAACATCAACCCCCTCAAATTCAAAGACCTTCTCCAAAAATGGGCATCTGAGATGAACACACAGTTCTCATTTGAAGATATACAAACAGCAAACAAATACATGAAGAAATGTTCACCATCATTGGTCATTCGAGAAATGCAAATTAAAACATTGAGATTTCATCTCACACCAGAAAGAAAAGCTGCCATCAAGAAACCAACTGATAACAAATGTTGTCGAGGGTGCGGTGAAAAAGGAACACTGCTCCACTGTTTGTGGGAGTGCAGACTGCTGTAACCACTATGGAAATCAGTGTGAAGAATTCTCAGAAGACTAGCATTGGAAGCTGCATTCAACCCAGCTATTCCCCTCCTGGGTATATTCCCAGAAAAACTGAAAAGGTCATATCACAGTGATATATGTGCACCCATGCTCATAGCAGCACAATTTGTAATAGCTAAATCTTGGAAACAACCAAGATGCCCATCAACTGCAGAGTGGATGAAAAAGATGTGGTATTTTTATACAATGGAATATTACTCAGCTATGAAGAAGGATGGTCTTGAGGCCTTCATAGGGAAATGGAGACAACTTGAGACTATCCTTATTAGTGAAATAAATAAGAATCCTATTTATAAATACCACATTGTGTCTCTAGTGTAAAAAGTAATAAGAACTGTAGGATTAATAAAACCTAAAATGTTTAATTGATACTGTAAAAAAGAGAGGAAAAGGAAGTGCTCTAAATGTTATAAGTGCAATCATGTTTAAGTGTTTAAGAGAGATGACCTTATTACTAATTTTTTGTTAGATCATGGAGCAGAACTGTTAACAGTCTCACTGTTTGAATGTCTACTTTGCATGCTTTAATTTTGTAACTTGAACAACTATTTCCAAGATGACAGTATGTAATTTATCAAGTAGTGATTTCTCAGTCATTTTTGCTCTTTTCTGGTTTTTTCCTTTGGAATTCTGTATTGTTGCTACTCTTTTTTCTGCTTTGCTTTTTTCTCTTTAAATAAAATTTAAAGAAAAATTATGGTACAATGTTCTTATTTCTTTCTCAGTGCATTTATAGTTGGTGTACAGGAATGCTATCTACTTTTCTGTGTTGATTTTGTATCTTGATACATTATTGAATTTGATTATTAATTTTAAAGTGTTTTGGCAGATTTTTTGACATCTATGTAGAGGGTTATATCATCTTAGTATAATAGTGATTTGACTTCTTTCTTCCTATACATATCCCTTTTATTTTTATTGCCTAATTACTCTTGCTAACGTTTTGAGTACTATATTGAACAGGGGTTGTGATAGTCGACATCCTTGTCTTTTTCTTGATTTTAGAAAGAAAATTTGCAATTTTTACCCATTTAATAAGATGTTAGTAGTCTATCTGTCATAAATGGCTTTTATCAGATTGAGATAAGGTCCTTCAACACCTATTTTCCTCAGAATTTTTAATTTCATGAGTGGATATTGGAGTTAGTCAAAGTCTTTTTTCTGCATTTATTGAGATTATCATACTATTTTTGTTCTTATTTCTGTTTTATGTGATGGATTACATTTATTGATTTGCATATGTTGGATCATCCTTGCATCTCTGGAATGAAGCCTACTTGGTTATAATTTGTGATCTTTTTAATGATTTGTTGCACTCTGATTGTCAGTATCTTGTTGCAAATTTTTGTAGCTATAAGAGATTGTCCTGTGGTTCTGTTTTTTTTTTGGTTGGGTCCTGGTTTTGAAATCAGGGTAATGCTAGCTTCCAGGCATGATTTTAGAGTATCTCTTTCCTTCCAATTTCATTAAAGAGTGAGAACTATAGGCATTAGATCGCTGAAGTTTTTGAAGAATTCAGTGATGAATCCATCAGATTCTTAGCTTTTCTTGGTTGATAGTTTTTTTTTAAATTATTGCTCAAATTTAATCATTGTTATTGTTTTATTTAGGGTTTTTATAACTTGTTTTATTCTTATCAATTCATATGTATATAGGAATCTATCTAATTCCCCTGAATTCTCCAATTTTTGGAGTTCAGGTTTTTGAAATAGTTACTAATAATCTTCTAAATTTCAGCAGGGTCTGTTGTGATTGCTCTGCCTCTCTCTCTCTCTCTCTCTCTCTCTCTCTCCACTTATGAGAAACTGGTGAAGTTGTTTAAAGAACAACTTTCCAGGTAGGTGATGTTTAGAAACCAGAGCTTGTAAACTAGTGTTCATCAGGATACACTCCTGGTCTAACCTCATCAGAGTCATCTGGATTCTTAAGAAAAAGATGATTCTCATGTCCTGTTTGGGG
>PVJX010015320.1:0-18044 GCA_004027295.1 Dolichotis patagonum | reverse complement strand
CTTTTGTGAGGGATAAGACTGTCTTAGGGTTTATCTGTTTTATTTATTTTTCAAAGAACCATTTCTTTGATTCAATGATTCCTTGTATTTTTTAGTCTCAATTTCATTAATTTCTGCTCTCATCTTCAAAATTTCCTTCCTTGTATTGTCTTTGGACTTTGATTCTCTCAGTCATTAATATGCTGATGCTTTATGTATATATCCTAAAATTTATTCTTGATATTTGATGTTGTCGAAGATCATGTAAATATCATCTTTTTCCTAAAATTTTTTTGTGTAATTATTTTTTTCCTATATGGTTTCTTGCATATAGAAGTAAAATTAATACTTATATGTTGACTTTTTTCCAAGACCCTTGCTAAATTCACTTATCACACAATCATATGGCCTCTGAATAATAACAGTTTTAGGCCTTGCTTTACAATCATGTTAATTTTCTTTCTTTTAAAAGTTTGCTTTGTTTCATTTGCTAGAATCCTTATTACAAGCTAATGTGGGAACCCAAAACAACATACTACAAGGCATGACACATTGCCATGCTAAGTACTTGTAACTAAAGAGATTGGAAAGCCTCAGAAGCAAAGTCTCTCTCTGACCTTCTCCCCCTCCCCATCTCCTACCCTTCATTCTCATCCTCACCCCTGAAATAAGTTATATGGATCAGAATTCCTCTTCTCAAGATAGGTCGCAGGCAGTAGAACCACTCTCTCTAAGCAAGCCATAAAACCTGAAAAATTCATTGTGTCCCTATTCTTTTCAATACCCTCATCTGACTGGTATGCTGTCTTAACACTTAGAAGAAAAGAAATGCTACGAAGAGGTGCCAATAAGAATTTGAACAGATAGACCTTGCTGGTTTCCTCTCGCAGTCTATTTCCATTAACTCGTACACTTTTGTTTAATCACATTTTTACATGACTGGTCATGCTTCATCTAATCTAGGCATAAGAAGAAATTTTCCTGACACTTTGGATCTTCATTTCTAAAGGCCTATTTGCCATGCAAAAATTTAAATTACTGAATTTATGTTTTTCTCTTGTTAACTTGTGTTTTGTTGTAGGTATGTTGGCCGTGACCCTTATGATGAGTGAGAAAAAGCATTATACCATTTGTACCCTAATTTCTATCCTTATAGACTTAATCTTAGTGGATAACCTTGCTTCATTCACAATCTCAAAAGAAAAACATTCACCAACATAAGGTTAATTTTGATGTTTGCTGAAGGTCATTTGTTTATGTGTGTGAGATAACCTTATATAAAATAAAGAAAAATCCTATCGGTTCCTATGTATGTTCATGTTTTGTCTAGTACTTTTCTGTATCCATTGAAATAATTAAATTTTTCCCTTCATTTCCTGTTCATTTGATGAAATGCATTGATTTTTAAATGTTAGATCAAATTTCCTCTTCTGAAATTAACTTATTTGTGACATTTTATTCTTTTTATGTTGATATATATCATTTGAAAGTTTTGCTTACATTTTTTAATCTGTGTTCCTAACAGTTTTGTTGATAATTAAACTTGCATATAACATGCTTAAAAATTTTGATTTTAAAGTGATTTTACAACACCACAATGTCTCTTTTTTTGTTTCTCTTGAATTACTGTATAGTTTCCTTAAATAGTAAAGATAAATTACTGGAAAAGACATTTGAGCTGTTTGAAGGTTTAAATTTTGGATTGAGGTGCTTTGTAAAAACAAGATCAATGTTTTGAAAATTGAGATGTAATAAACGTATCATGAGATTACTCCTTTTATATTATAATATTCAGGTTTTAAAAATATATTACCAAATTTTAGAGCCAGTTCTGGCCTCTGACCTCTGATTCCAGAATATTTTCATCACCACAGAAAGAAATCCTGGAGACATAAACAAATCGCTCCTGTTTTCTTCCTCCAGTCCCCCCTGGAAAACTTTGGCTTGCTTTCTGTCTCTGGATTTGCCTATTCTGTATGTTTTATATAAATGTAGCTATACAACATGTGGCCTTTGTCTGGCTTCTGTCACTTAGCATATTTTCAAGGTTAATCTGTGCTGTAATATGTATCAGTACTTAATTTTTTATTATTCCTGGATAATATTGAAAGATTATAACACATTTTGCATAACCATTTATAAATTGGTAGACTTTTGTGTTGCTTTCGCTTTTTGCCTATTAAAATTAATGATGCTATGAATATTCATGTACAGATTTTTGTGAATCTGTTTTCCATTCCAAAGCATCAATACCATTTTATACTCCCAGCAGCAAACATGACAGTTCCAGTTTCTCCACATCCTTATGAACAAATTACTGTCCATCATCGATTATAACCATCCTAGTGTGTGTGTGGCAGCATCTCATTGTGGTTTTGATTTGGAATTCTGTAATGATTAATTATTTTTAGCATCTTCTCATTTACTTATTTCCCATCTGTCTATCATTTTTGGATAAATACTTAAATCCTTTGCCCATTTTTAAATTGTATTATTTGTCTTTTTAGGTTTTAGTTGTAAGTGATTTTTTTATATATCCTGGGTATAATTCCTTTCCACATATATGATTTGCAATTATTTTCTCCCATTTTCTGGTTGTGTTTTTATCCTTTTAATGAAATATTTTGAGGTAGAAAACCTTGTTAGAATGAAATCCATTTATATGTTTTTGTTATTTTTGCTGTGGCTTGTGCTTTTAGAGTCAACCCTAAAAAAAAATCACCTGCTCCAAAGTCATGGAGATTAACATCTATATTTTCTTCTAAGATTTTATAGGTTTAGCTTTTATAACTAAACTTTTCACTTGTTTTAAGCTTACTTTTGTTTGAGATAGGAGTCAAACTTTATTCCTTGTTTTTATTTTTTTGGTTCTGGGGGGTGAACTCCTGACCTGGTACTAGCCATGCAGGTGCTTATGCCGGTGAGCTAAAACTCCAGCAACCTTTATTCCTTTGCATGTGATACCCAGTTGTTTAAACAGCATATAGTAAAAAAAACCTATTCTTTTCATCACTGATTTGTCCTGGTAAAATTTTCATAGATGATATGATCAGAATTGAAGAGGTTTTTTTTTCTGGACTCTAATTTCTATTTCATTGGTTTTCTTTTTTTTTTTTAATTTCATTGGTTTTCATATCTGTCCTTATGACAGCACCATACTATCTTGACATATTAGCTTTGTAATAAGCTTTAAAATCAGGAAGCTGTCCTCATGTAGTTTTGTTCTTATTTTCTAGCTTTGGTAATTTGAAATCCTTTTTACTTCTGTATGCACTTCAGGATTTGCTTCTAAATTAATACAAAAAGGCCATTAGGATTTTCACAGGGATTCCATGGAATAAACAAGTAAATTTTAAGATTACTGTCATCTTAAATTTATTAAATTTTCTAATCCATGAACATAGTGTGTTGTCGCAGTTTTTAGGTCTTTCAAACTTCAATAGTGTTTCATAGCTTTCAATGCACATCACTTGGAGTTCTTTTGTCAATTTATGAAAAAATATTTTAGGTTTCTTTTTTGTTGTTGTTAATTTGAAGTACTATGGGCTGAAACTAGGACCTTAACACTGAGCTATATCTCCAGTGCTTTTAATTTTTTTTTAAATTTTGAGACAGACTTTCACCAAGTTGTTAAGTTTCCCAAGCTGTGCCTGTCCTCAGCCTCCCAGAGTGATGGCATTATTGGCACATGCTAGCACTCCTACCATTTTAGTATCTTAATGCCATTGTAGATGGAACTGTTTTCTTTATTTCATTTTTAAATTTTTCATGGGTTGTTTATACAAATATGACTGATTTTTATATCCATATATTTTGTATCCTGAAATCTTGCTAAATTTATTTATTGGCTCTGACTTTTATGTTTATGTGTGGATTCCTTAGTATTTTATATGTACAAAATCATTATGTGTGAATAGTTATAGTTTAACTTTTCTCTTCCCAATGTAAATGTTTTTATTTATTTATTTCTAGACAATTATCCTTCCTAGAATCTTGTACAATTTGCAATACAAATGCTGAGAAGACACATCTCTGTCTTGTTTTTGATCTTTGGGAAAGTGTTTCATTTGTTTAGCATTAAGTATGATGTTAGCTGGATGTTGTTGTTGGTGGTGGTGGTAGTGGTACTGGTGTCCTGTATCTTTATATATATATGTGTATCAATCAAGTCCATCTTTTTAAATTTTGGTTCGGAATTTCTATATTGTTACTGATTTGAGCTTAGTGACTCTGCACACAGATATATACCTATTGTTTTTGAATTGTGCATTACTTTTTAATTGGTCCATCAGTGGTTGCTTTATATATTTCAAGGCTATACTGTTAGGTAATATGGTATCCATTTTTGGATTGTTATATTTTATTGAATTGACCTTTCCAAATTTAAACTATTCCTTTTTATCTTTAATAATATATTAGTGTAAATTTTCTAACCCTTTTCCTTTAAAGCTTTTGATGCACTGATATTTTAAGTATGTCTCATAAGCAACAAAGTATTTTATATTTGTATGTGCCTTTTAAATGTAGTCTGACAATCTTGGTGTTTGAGTATTTGACCCAGTTTTGTTCAATTCAACTAGTATTATATTTGTATTTAAATATACAATGTTCTACTTTTCTTCTTCCCTTTTTTATTCCTTGATGACATTTTTCCACTTTTTTATTTTAGGATTAATCAATTATTTTAATATTATATTTTCATTGTTAATTTGCATTATTTTATTCTTTTAATTTTTACCATAGAAATCACAAAAGTCTTTTACCATTTTCTGAGCAATGTAAGATTTTAATTTGATTTACTCCATCTTTCTTCTGGGCTATCATTACATATGAATTTAATTTTAATTCTATATTAATATTAAACCCCATAGACTAATAGTTTTATTGTTTTGAACAGTCAATTTAGGCATATATTTATCCTATTTAGTGACCCTTTATGTCTGCTTCTATCATCATGTTTCACAGCTCATGTGTTTTTCAATTTCCCCCTAAGAAAGATGGTATGTCTGATGTTGATTGTGCATCAGTATAGTTGCCTCCTGTCTGAAATCTTGACCATTTAACTTCTGATTCTTGAATATCTTCAAACAATTGTTTTTGTTTTTAGATAGATTTTATATTTGTTCCTCTTGGGAAATCTGAGAACAGCTAATCCTTCATGGTGAGTAACATAAATAGTTTTTTCATGATTTCTATTCTATAATGTTGATTTTTAGTTGAAATATTCAGGAGGCACTGTATGATAGTAGTCTTCAACTTTGAGGATTCAGGAGCAAGTAATAAGAGTGTCATAGGTTTCATTATCATCAACGTGCATAAAAGTTTTGAAAATTTAGAATATCAAGGAAATGAAAACTGTTATAGTTTGTTTCTAGATGTCCCCCCAAAGCCTTACATCATAACTCTTTTTTACAGGAGGCTGAACCTAGATGTGTGATGCTGAGATTAAGGGTGTATGATTAGTAAATCAGTCCAATTAGTTTCACTTAAAAGTACAGTGTCGAGGTGTATCCATTTACCTAGAAATGTCTCAAGTTTATTATGGCTAAGTAGTACTCCATTGTATAAAAAATGTATCTTCTTTATCCATTCATTTATTGATTGACAGTTGGTCTGTTTCCAAGATTTAGCTATCACAAACTCTGCTGCTATAAACATGGATATGCATATATGGCTGTGGTATGATGTTTTTAATTTTTTCAGGAAGGTACCAAGAAGGAAAATAGCTCGGTCAAATTGAACCTCTAGTCCCAGGTTTTTGAGGAATCAATACACAGATTTCCATAGTGGTCGCACCAGTATACACTCCCACCAATAGTGGAGAAAGGTTCCCTTTTCCCCACAATCCCACTAGCATTTGTTATGGGTTGATTTATTGATGATAGCCATTCTTTCTGGAGTGAGGTAAGATCTCAGTGTTGTTTAAATTTGCATCTTTTAGAAAAATGAGCTTGGTACATGAGCTTGGTGGTAGAAGAGTTCAAGAACCAAGTAAAAGAGAGATTAAAGATACACATGAGGGGCCAGGGATATAGCTCGGAGGCACAGCACCTGCCTGGTAAGTGGGAGGTCCTGAGTTTGATTCCAGGTGCCCACCCCCCAAAAAGATACTAAAGACACACATAGGTTGATATATCTATGGCAGGATATCTTAGACATGGAGTGTATGTAAATGGAAAATAGGATGCTTTATCTTTTGTAAGAAGACAAAATCCCAAATATTTTCAAATTAAGAAGAAATTGGCAATGTATGTTAAGAGTGGAATGAGAATCTAGACTTTAACAAGTGGAGTTTAAGATAGAGTGACTATGAAAGATATTACAATTACAAAGTTCAAAAGACATTGAGATAAATGTGTTTAGCATCCATTTTGATAATCCACTTAGCTGATTTTAGCCAAAAACTTACTAAGGACTGAAACCTAAAAATCCCAAAATAATAGAGGCATAGATGGAAGGGATGGTATGAAGCAAGATGCATTTCAAAAGAGAGTTTTGAAGCCTGAGTAAAAGAAAATAGCTTGAAAATTTTTTTGGTTTAATTTTTGGGGTTTTTCTTTCCTTAATGTTTTTCAGACGCAGTCTCTCTGTTGTATCCAGGATGGTCTGAACCTCACAACCCTACTAGTACAGTTAGAAACAATAAAGCTGAATGAGTCACTTTTTCCCCTCCATTTAACTCTAAATAGCACCCCAATGGTTAGTCCTGCTTCCACTATCCTAAGAGAGTTAGAAAATAAAATAGCAGAAGTCTGGGAGATCACCATGCCCTAGATGAAAGCATAGAAGCCAAAACACTGGTGCCATTGGAGAGTCAATGGGAGGCACCTAAAGCAGAGGTGACTGGCCTTTGACTTCTGAAAATCTTGAGTTATCAGCCTCTTTTCCTGTTGTTCCTGCTACCTTTGACCAATGTGAAGTGTGTTTTGTTGCCCTGGAGCCTTTCTTAGTCTGTGTTATTTCTTAGTCTATTTTGACATGAACTAGCCCAGAGCACAACTTCTGTGTTCTTCAATAAGCATAGATACTAAGTACTTACTAGTGGATGTACACTTGGCAATTGTTTGCTCATCCCACACAAGAACCTGGGCTACTAGTGGCCCATTCCACTATTAACACACCTTCCTCGGCTCCTGAATATTAGTTATTTTGTTTTTATTGTTTCTTTGCCATGAGAGATGAGGTAGCTTGTCAGGGAGACATTTCTTAGGGGCTGTAATATTTAGTTAAATATATTATAGGAAAATATAAAAATGCATTGGAATTTGATCAAGCAGACACAGGAAGAGGGAATGGAAGAGAGAGAATTAAAGAGGGAATAGAAAAGAACTTTCATGCAAAATTTAAGTAGACCTTAGAATGAATAAATAAAATTCACAAGGATGAAAGTAGAGACAGAAGTAGTATGGTAGATCAAAGAAGAGGACTCGAAGGCTGCATCATACTCCAGAGAAACATGTTAGAGGCAATACAGTGTTGAGAATGCTATAATTTTGTAACAGATTTATTTTTTCAGTGGGTCCAGATGGCCACATTAATGTTATAATGAGAACTTTTAGTTATTTCTACATGTTCTTCAAATTAAAGCATTAAGTTCCTGGAGTTTTATCTTGTCTTGTAAGGCAGGAGGCAAGGGTAGTGGAATTAATTATGGTAGGATAACAGTAGTAACTGGGTTTTTTCTTTTTGAGAAGGGTCTCACTATGTATTTGAGGCTGGCATTGAACTTACTGTGTAGGCCAGCCCAGTCTGCTTCAAATTTGTAGCAGTTCTCTTGCTTCAGCCTCCCAAGTGCTAGGATTTTAGGTATGTGCCACTATACCTAGCTAACACTGGTAACTATTAATATCAACTTACTTTATATATCCTTCTGATATTTTCACATGATACATTTTCTGAGCCCCACATTCTGTTGGGGCTCAGAGAATGATACTCTATATTAGGGTGCTTTTGCTATCCAGGTTTTGCAGTGAAACCCCTAACTTTTGGGGTCCCCACAGACCAATCACTACTACTCATCCCAAAACACCAATTAAGGAGATGAGCCAGTGATGAAGAGTAGAAAAGGAGCTTTCATTAGCACAAACATGCTGAGACAGACAGATAAAGAGGTTTGATATTTGTTTTCAAGGGATTCACAGAGCTTTGGAGTTTCAGAAAATAAAACAAAGGCAAAGGTCATGAGTTTGTAAAGCTGGAAAGTTTGCATATCTAGCATTGCAGGTAGTCCTAGTCAAGTAACCCTAGTCAAGTCTTGTATATCTCCAAGTTGATAGATATCTCAAGACTGGTTCTGCAAGGTTCTGGGAGAGCCATTATTACTTGAGGGTTCCTGCTTAGAGGGGGAGCTTAGGTTCCTGTCAGGAGCCAACTGTTCCCACATGGGAGGTGATCTCATCATGAGGTGATTTGAAAGGTTCTGATTTTCCTGGAATCTCAAGTGACTATGGGTTTAGGAAAATGGCTAGAGTCTTCTAGACTTTGCTCTGAAAGATCTGGAACCTTTATAAAGTTTAGCAATTGGACATACCTGCAAATCCTGAAAATTACATAAATTACTCTTATCATAGTGTCTTCAGCTTTGAAAGCAGATGAGATAGGGTCGGTAAAGTTAGGACTAACAAACAAATGTTACTAGTTTATAGTCAAATACTTCTTAAGTGATTAACACACCTATATGCAGAGCTAAGCAGTGAACTGACCAAAGTCTTGTCAGTTCTGAACTGGTTCTGAACCTTCTGAATCCAGGGTTTGATCTTGTGTTGTATCCCTTTACATATAAAAGCCTCAAGATTTTCCTTCATTACAGCTGAGTAGTTCTCAACTGCACAAAAGTATCATGTCCTTTCAACCTATCTGCAGGTGCTGGTTGAGTTGCCCCTATTTCTCTCTGGTTCCCTGTCAAATAGAGCATTGTTTTCTCATGTTTGACTTTCTGTCCATAAACCCTCTTTCAGGTTAATTATGTTTCCAATACAGAGCATCTCATTGGACCCTGTCTCCTGATCTACTCTGCCTGTCTTTCTTTTTTTATATATTAAGGCCATCTATGTTAGAGATTACAGCCAAACTTCTCTGCCTCATTTCTGCTATGCTATTTTTCTGCCAATGGTTGTCTATTTTCCTCTTTCACCACTGTCTGCCCCATTCATTGAGGCCTCTCTGCCACTGTTCCTGAAATGCTCGTATTTTTATCTCTCTCTCTAGAATGTCCTTCAGTACTTTTTGTAGGGTTGGATTGGCGGTCATGAATTCCCCCAGTTCCTCTTTGTGATGGAAGCATCTTGTTTCTCCATTAATTTCTAGAGAGAGGTTTGCAGGGTACATCGATCTGGGCTGGAGGTTATTTTCTTTCAGGGCTTGGATTACTTTGCTCCAAGCTCTTCTTGATTTGATGGTTTGTTTTGAGAAGTCTGCTGTGATTTTGATGGGTTTTCCTTTATAAGTGATCTGTTTATTTTCTCTGACAGCTTTTAATATTCTGTTCTTATATTGAATTTCTGGGATCTTGATTATTATGTGTCTGGGTGTAGCTCTGTTTTGGTTGTAGGTGGCTGGAGTTCTGTATGCTTCATACATCTGCATATCATTTCCTTTTGTTATGCTTGGGAAGTTCTCCTTAATTATTTCTGTGAATATCCTTTGTAATTTCTTTGTTTTGACTCCTGCTTCTTCATACACATGTTTTATTCTTAAGTTATAGATCTTCCTGTGGTCTTCTAGCCTTTGTATTGTTACTTCATGTTTCCTTGTTGTTTTTAAAAGATCTTTCATGATCACATATTGCAAGTCTGTCTTTAAGTTTTGATAGTCTATCCTTAGTTTCTTTCAAGCAATTTTGCCACCTTTCAGTGGAGTTTTTAGTTTCCTGGTAATCTCTTTGAATCTGCTTCATGTGTTCTAGGTTTTCTTTATATTTTACATCGAATGTTTCTCTCCTTCTTTTGTGTTCCTCCATTCTTCCATTTGTGTTTTCTTAAGAGATGCTTAGCATTTCTTTTATTAAACTACTTATATCTTGCTTAACTTGAATTAACATTTCAATTTTGATCTTGTCTACGAGGTTCTGAAGATATCTCTTTATGTCCACTGATGCCATGTTTGATGTTGCATGTTTGCTGTCCTCAATCTCTTTTGTATTTACCTCTCCTGGATCAATATTCTCAGGGTTGGGGGCTGGGGACTTTTTCTTATTTCTTTCTCTTGTCATGCTTTTGTTTTCTTCCATATAAGTGTATAGTTGAGTTCCCAGATCCTTTCCCTGTTGCTTAGGGTTTTTCTGGAGCATGCAGGCTAGGGGTTTCTGCCCTCTCCAGTCTGCTGTCAGTCACTGAGGCAAAGGCAGGGGCAGTGTATGCTGGCCCCTCCCCTCTGGGCCAGCCAACCTTTGCTGGCCTTCACTGCATTGGTGGGTGATGCACTTAGGGAACCAGTTTGGGATGACTTATGGGGTCCTGGTCCTGGGTGTGACCAAGGCCAAGAAGATCCCACCAATCTGCTCTGGGAGCAGAGCAACCAACTGAAGTCATTGCACTTTGGCCCATAATGCCTGACTCCAACATGTTGTCCAGTTGGTTGCCCCATGGGAGGGTCTTATTCCTAGCACTCACCAGGGCTTAATGTGGGTCCCTCTGTGGCTCTGTTCTCATTGGGCTCCCTGACATGTGACTTCAGCGTGTCAGTGCAGCTGCAGTGTGAGTTACAGTGGCACAGGGCGAGTCATGTGTCTGGTGGCTCAGCTCCGCATGCAGGCAACTCAAGCCAGTCACATGGCAGGGGTTCAAGTATTCAGGCCAGACTTGGCCACAAGAATTCAGGTGGTTCAGTGAGTGCACCATAACTGCTGATCTTAGCCTCTCTAATGGTAGCCCCTGGAGTTTGCATTTGAGCAGCTCATTTCCCTTCAGTTTCTTCCTGGGTTGAGAGAATCCATCTCCCTCTGTCCGTGTCTCTCCAGGATGTTTTATTCTTGTATCTGAGCTCTGTCTCTCAGAGAGGTTCCTTGTCCTGCTACTTATTGGTACATCATCTTTAGCTCCTCTTCCAAAACTTTTTTATTTAAATGCTTTAAGAATTTCCATTCTTCAAGAGTTGTAGGGAACAGGGAAGGATAGGAGGGGAAGAGAGCAAAAAATAATTAAGATGTGTCATGTTCAAACCCCCCATAATAAATGTAATCATTATGTACTACAAACATGTACTTACAAAAACTTTTTTTTTGGCTAAAAAAAGCCCTTATTTTAAGAAAAAAAGTGTAGGTAACAATTTTTTAAAATCAAGATTCACTTAGTAAATATGCCCAAAACAAAATCATATTGCAAAGAAAGCTTTAAGTTGAGGTCTCACCAATTCCTACAATAGTAATAGTGTGTCTTAATTCTCAAAACTAACACTTTTTTAACAAGCTTAAACTTAACCTGAAAGATTTATTTAAGAGTAAATATAATCTAGAATGAACAGACATGAGAAATGCTCCTTTTCAAGTTAGGAATCTACCACCTTTGAATTGTTGCAAAAGTACGTCTCTCTAACACGTTCATGGGTTGGCTTGAAGGATCCACGTGTCCTCAGCATACTTAATCTATGTAACTCAGGAAACACCACTCCCAGTATGTTACCCAATATTAACTGAGAAAAGTGGAGAAAAGAAAAATAGATTCATTTACTCAATATCATGTGCTAAAAGGAAAGTTTGCATGAGAAAACACTGAAAAGGTAATTTTTAAATCTAGATTTCACAAAATGGTGCAAAATGGGTCCCACAGGTTCCTCTAGTCATAAATTGCTCCTCACTGAGTGTGGCTGTCTATGGCAATTTGATTAAGGACCTCAGTCTCCCTAAGCAACTATTCGTGCTCCCTTATGCTGTTCCTACCGCTGCAGCCACCCCATAGCAGCAGCTCATGGACTGAATCTAGGTGGCTTGGGTGGCCGATGCTCCCATACCCTGCATCACCTGGCTGCTCTAAGTCAGGTTGCTGGCTCGTGTGGTGAAACTGAGGGAGTTCTATGTAGCAGTGCTGCATGTCGACCCCATCACTAGACCTGGCTTCTCTGGATTTCTTGTGAGTGGTGAACTCCACATTGGCTTCCCCATCACTCTGCCATCTGGTGTCATCTAGATGTGCACTCTCATGGGATTGAGTGGAGAGAAGTTGTGGATGTCGTTATCAGTGGCTTTGTAGGGCAACTCCTGCATGTAGATGCAGTGGCTGATGGCACTCTGCACTATCTCTGTAGTAACTGTGATGCTACATACTGGAAACAGGTCAGTGATGATGCTACAGCACTCCCTGACACTGCTGTACTCCTGGTAGCACTATAGGTAGTGCTATAGGCCCCAGAGCGCATTTTCTCCAAGCCTGCCTGCTTCATAAATGCTGGTGTACCTCTGTGTGGTACCTGGCAGATCATAGGGCCCCAGTAGCTGAGCAGACAGGAACTTCAGGGGGTGAGTCTGAGTACAACCTCAGTTTCTCCTGGCTGCTCTTGAACACCTTTGCCAGATTCTCTCCTTGTGCTTCCTCAGTGCCTTCTCAGCTAGTTCCTGTGAGGCTAAATCTAAGAAGGCCTCACCTGTTATCTTGCTCTGGTAGTCCACAGGCAGTGTGATTCTATTTGGCAGGATCTCCAACCCTGGAAAGAACTGCAGTATCTCTTCCTTTGTGCATATAAACAGCAGTCCCTGGAGCCACAGAAAGCTGTCTTTAGTGGTGTCAGCTCTGTTGAGGCCTCTGTGCTTCAAGGCCAATCTCTCCATTCTGTGGGACTCATACACTTCAATGTACCGGTGCCCTGTGTTTTCTCTGTCTTTTCTCAGGGCCGTTTTGACATCATTTTTGGACTCGAGTTCAACAAAAGTCCCACCATTCTGCCTGTCTTCTCTAGTGTAAATGAAATGGATACCTGTGACCCCATCACAAATCGTACAGCAGAGAGAAAGTTGTGTAAGTCCTCAGTTGAGCAGGATCAGGGCAATTCATGGAGCTTGACCATGAAACCTTCATCTCCCTTGGAGCCCAGCATTTTGAGCTCTTGGCCAGGTGGTTGCTAAAAAAGCTTGGGAGCAGCTGTGTGTGGCTGAGCATCAGTGGGCAGCACCTGGAGCACATGGGCAGGTACTGGAGTAGGTCATCCTTGGGCCCTTAGTCTCATGGCTCCCTCCTCACACAGGCTTTTCAGTAGTCCCTCACAGCATCTTCTTCAGGAAGATGCAGCACAAGTCTTGCAGGACTGAGATGCAATGATACAATGACAATGACAGTGAGGAGGGGCTTAGGCAGCTGAAATTCATGGGCACAGTTGTGACACACCATTGTTTAAAATACAACAAAGAAAAAGAGTTTCAGGTGTTCTAGAAGTCATCACTAGTTCAGAGCTAGTTCTTTACAGTGTTCAAGGTATTTTGATTTATATGAGAAAGAGTGTTTTCAAAGTCATGCCTGACTGATATTTCTTGTTTTGAATCCAGTCTTCTATTTTAGGACTTTACTTTTTTCATCTTCTATCAGACAAATTTTTAAGTCATATATGCATTTTATGGTACAATTATCAAAGTATTTGTTTTATTTCTACACTTCTCATCTGTTTTCTACTTCTCATCCAACAGAGGTAACTACTCTGCCTCTTTTTGCTAAACATATGGTTCAGTGTCTGGTATTCACTGGCTCAATCTTAGACCCAATTTATTAGAGTAGTCCCCAATTCTCTGTTTTGTTTCTAAGCTTTTGTGGTTCCTTTCTGTAGAGTGCAAATTCCACTCATGCTGAGATTCTTCTGATTTACACTAAAATCATAGTACAAACATTTGGAAACCAATGGCTGCTTCGGGGGCCATATGGCAATTTAAGAGAGTCCTCCTTATTGCTGCCAAGTCTCTGACTGTTATGAAAACATAACTCTATTGTTTCCAAAGCCCCAAGAAGGGGAAGCTAATTTTTCCTTCTTCTTTTGCAAAACAGCATGAGCTGTAAATAACAATTCTCTAGATAACACAAATAAGTAAACATTGCCAGGGTTTGTTATCTGAAGTACTATAATTTTTTTCTTGTTGAGTTGCTGCTGTGGTACTTACAGAGGCTCAGGAGTTCTGCTGTTGATAGGTAGCCAGCCAGAGGGGGAATTATATGCAAGAGAAAAATAGTGTGTTTGCCCCTATTAAATACGGAGGGAATATGTTGGCTTTCATTGTATTTTGAATATGGAAAAAAAAATTTTATTCCCGTAGTACTCCTACCTTGACAAATGATTTGTAATATGGTTCTATTTTATTACTGTTCAGACAACCACTTTTAATTGTTATATAACATAAATGTTTTCTTTTTTGGTGAGTTGACAGTTCTTGGGATATATTACACTGAGTGAAAATCTCAAGTTTTATTATTTAAGTGTGAAGAGTACTGTACTTAATGTTTCTATTTTTCAGAAGATAACTTCCTGGTATGGACAAATATGAAATGAATATTATGAATATTAGTGTTATTTCACACAATTATTATGAAATCACCATATATTTGGTGACTATGTAGTGAATATTTTATATCTAACAAACCACATGCTTTGGTATTTAGACTAGCTTATATTCTCTTCCCACAGCTAGCCTTGCTAATGAACAAAAGCTCAATTCCTTTCTCTGAGAAAGAGTCCAGCAGCTGTTCAGGAACTCAGCACTGTCTTCCCTCCCTGAATGAATACCTCACTCATTGGAGTGTTATTCATGTTTAGCTGCATAAGTTCAAAAATACATGTTCAAATAAGTTTCAAAAAGCAGTAGTAATTAATTTTGATTTTAGGAAATCTGGAAAATCATAGAAAAAATGAAACAAATAAGATCTCAAGACAGAGAGAATGGACTTCAAAGTGGGGAGTAAGAACAGAATTTCAAGCAAAGGAAAATATATAGACAAGAGCATAAGAGCTGTCTAGACTCTAAATTGGTATCTGGTTGTCACTTGTGAATGTTTCACTTTATGTTACTTTGAACTGGATTTTAATGCAACTATTGATTTTGGAATAGCATGTTTGTAGAACAGTTAGAAACAAAGGAGTGCAGTAAGTCACCACCCCCATTCAATTTTAAGCTTTTTCCTGCTTCCATTATACCAAGAGAGGGTAAATCAAAACAATAACAACAAAAATAGCAAGCCTAGGAGATTGTCATGCCTTTAGCACCAGAGAACCTGCACCATGAGAGATTCAGTATGAGGCACCAAAAAGCAGATGTGTCTGGCCTTTTACTGCTGAAAGCCTGAGCTACTGACCTCCTTTTACCTTTTTTCCTGTTGCTACTGCTACATTTCCTGTGATCCTCAATAAACATAACTACTTGTTATTTACTACTTGACATACACTTTACAATTCTTTCTTCACTGAATATAAGAACCTAGACTATTACTGGCCCATTCAACTGTAGCAATGGTGTTTTATATTAGTGAATTTAGAGAAGAAAAGGCCTTAGTTCAAATGTCAGTTCTCAAGTCAAATAATCCATGTTTTTCAAATGTTTATCATATAAGTGCACATATGCATGTGTGCATATAGACACAAGATTATACATTGCCTGCAAGGATTTTGCCCCTTGCATATCCATCCTATCATCTACCAAGGAAAGCATAACTATAGAGAAACTAATGTAATTTATCATTTTATCATGAGATATAATAGCAGCCAATCCCTTAAACACTTCTAATTTTGTGTATCACAGGCATTATAATCTTACATGAATGTTAACTAAGTTTACAGTACTAGTAGCCAATATCAGATTCTTCCAGAGGTTCCTCAATAGCTTGACTTTAACATCTCTTCCCATCATGATAGTGTGGCTTCAGGAAGATAACTGTATCATCTGCCAGATGCCAAAATGGTCACCAATGACCTCTGCTTTCTGGTATTTATAACTTTATGTAGTTTCCTCCAATACTGTATGAAACTCATCTGATATAATCAGTAGAATACAGTAGAAATGATAGTATGTCACTTCTGATATTATGTTGTAAAAGACTACAGGTTCCTTCTTGGGTTATTTGTCTATCTCTTGGATCACTAGATTTTAGGGAAAGAAATGGCCCTGTTGTGAGGACAAGCAGTCATCTATGAAGATGCCCACCTGGCAAGGAACTGAGGTCTCCTGCCAGTGGGTAGTGAGGAACAGAGTCCTGCCTGCAACCTCATATGACTGTCTGAGCCATAACCACTTAGCTAAACTGAGTATGCATTCCTGATGCACAATAGATGTGTATTGTTTAAAATAGTTAAATTTGTAGGTAATTTATTATGAAGAACGAGATGACGAATACAAGATCCTTTTGAGTACAAGCTTCCCTCTGTGAAGATGCCACAGACATACTCAAATAAAGAATCTCCTTGAACTCACTCATGTTGTAGATAGTAGATCCTATGTCACCTATACCATGAGACAAAACCTCTAAACTTCATTAGGGGCCTATGCTCCGGATGATGTAACTACAAAGCAGAAGTGGAAGAGAAGGCTCAGATGTATGGAATATCATGGCTGGGACTACACTATTTACTGGAATATGCAACATGTGTCTTCTGATATTTGATCCTTACATTAGTTTCATGTCACCGTAATAAATACCAAAGACAAACTACCTCTCCCATACTGTCCCCCAAACAGAAAGTAAAAGCAAGTTTCTTTCACCTTTTCTTTTCATTTTTTGTAGTGTTTCCCAAAGCCTGAAACATTTTTAACACTTAATAAACAGATTTTAGATGATTCACTGCCAGATAATTCATTGCAAATTAATAAAATTATACTCTTTTCAATTGTTTTTCAAACCTTCTTTTGTGAGGTTAAAGTCTAGCATATAACACATTTGTAATATTTGTAATCTCTTTTTTGGCAAGATAATTATTTTATTTTTTAGTAATTAACATTTGTGGATATAATGATTACATTTCTCATAGGGAGTTTGAGCACGTACTATACATAACATATCTTAATTCTTTCTTATCCCATTTACCTTTCATCCCTCCTAGCCCACTCCAATTCTTGATCTCCTTCCCATTTGAAAAAGTGCTATTTATATGTTTTTCTTCATGCTCTTTTAAAAATCATCTTCCCATAATTCCCTCTCCACTCCCTCCATCCCTTATTCACCTTCTCACTTGAAGAAAAGATTTTTTTGCTTCGTATTATCTATTCTTTATAGTATTTTTCTCTTTATGTGTATTTTGGATTTCTCATATAAGAGAAACAATGCAATATTCAAAATTGTGTGATTATTTAAGTTAACATTATGGTCTTCATTTATATACAAATGCCTCAAGTTTATTCATTTTTATGCTAGAAATGTACTCTGATGTATATAAATATCACAGTTTTTTCATCCATTTATCCATCAATGAGCAAATAGGCCATTTCCAAGATTTAGCTATTATAAAATGTGCCTCTATACATATCGGTATGCATGTATCAATGTAGTATGATTACTCTCTCTTTAAAATTTTATTTAATGAGAAGAAAGAAAAAAACCAAAACAAAACATAATAAAGGGTAGCAACAATACAGAATTCCAAGGAAAAAAGGAAAAGAATAACAACAAAAAAACCTAAGAGATTATTACTTGACAAATTACATACTGACTTCTTGGAAATAGTTGTTCCAATTATAAAGTTAAAACATGTAAAGTAGACATTCAAACAGTGAGTCTGTTAACAGTTCTGTTCCACGATCTGACAAAAATCCCCAGCAATATGGTCATCCATCTTACCCACTCAAATATACATTCAATTATATCAAAAAGGTAAAATTAAACACAACAAAACAGAACAAAGTGGATCACAAGTAAGGGACATAAATTCCCAAACTAGACAATTGGAGATATTCACTCTCTATCATACTGATTCTTGTTTTCTTCGAAATAGTTGTCCATATTATCACATACAGGGAATTCACATGAAACAACATAGTATGGAATTGATCTGAGCAGGACGAGGAGGGCATTTCAGGTCTTCAAGACCAGACAATAGGGAAGCCGAGAATGGCTGTCATACTGTCTCTCATTCTCCTCAAAACAGCTGTCCATACCTTCATGTGTGTTGAA
>PVJX010015319.1:0-42842 GCA_004027295.1 Dolichotis patagonum | reverse complement strand
GGCTTCCCAGATACAGTGTTTAGGAGGCTGAGACAGGAGGATCATAAATTTGATCACACACCTGTGAGTCCAACACTCAGGAGGCTGAGGCAGAAGCATGGCTGTGATTTCAAGGCCAGATGAGTTACATAGTTTGAGGCCAGCCTGAAATAAACAGTGAAACCCTGTCTCAAAACACCTAATAATGGCCTGGTGTGGTGACCCACGTCTGTCATCCCAGCACTCAGGAGGCTGAGGCAGGAGGATTCTTGCAAGTTGGAGACCAGCCTGGGTTCAAAGTGAGCCCAAACTACACAATGAGGCCTTTTCACAAACAAACATGACATCACAGTTACTGCATTTCTCCTATGAGGTTCTCCACAGAAGTTACCGTGCTAAAATAAAGTATGTATAACATCCTATACTTGCTATGTTCTCTCCATCTCAGTGAAAACTCCAGAAGACTGGACTGGATGGGGCTGTTGTTGTTGTTGTTGTTGTTGTTTTGTCCTAGGGATCGAACCACTGACCTCACACTTGCCAGGCAGGCAGGCACTTGTGCCATTGAGCTAAATCCCTGGCCCCTGAGCTAAATTCCCTAGCCTTGGATACTTTTTTTGATTGCTCTCTCCCTGGTCTCTAGATCAGTGTCTGGTGCAAAACAGGTGCTCAGTAACTATTTTTTCACCAGGCGAGTGAATAGATCAATGAATGGATGAGTGGGTGAGGAAGTGGGTGAACCACCCAGAAAAAAAAAAAAAAAGACAGTTGAGAAGCCAGGTATGGCAGTTCAATGCCTGTAATTGTAGCACTCTGGGAGGTTGAGGTAGGAGGATTGTAAATTTAAAAGCAGCCTGGGGAATTTAGCAGCTAAGCTGAGACCCTGTGTCAAAATAAAAAAGGAGTGGAGGTGTAACCCAGTGAAAAATGTCCTGGGTTCAATCCCCAGTAACACATTACACACACAGATGGTTCATGGCTGGTTGGTAGGACAGAGGTAGAGCTTGCTTAGCATGTAGGGCACCCAGAGTTCCATCTCCAACACCGGGTGGGGGTGCTCCAGACTACTCCAGATCGGACCCCTTGCAGCCAGGGCGGCCCGGCCCAAAGCACGGTCCCCTACAGCCGCCAGAGGGCGTGGACAGGCCAGGTCCTCTAAAGCCTCCCGGGACTCCGCCCTTGGAATGCAGGCCGGGGGTGGGAGGCGCTAGATCTTAGGACCACTCTGGTCTTTCGTACCCTCCATGCCCGAAGCAGGAAGCACTGTGGCTTTCTGACCGGCCCTGTGGCCTGGCCTCAACATTACAGGCGGGGAAACTAAGTCTGGGCGGCGGGGCCGGACCGACCCCCACTGAAGAGCGAGCCCCGCCCCGCCCCGCCCCACCCCGTTCGGCAGTCAGTGGAGCTGGGGCTCTGCGCGCTGCACATTGCGCGGCCGGCGGCTCCGCGATGGCAGCGCAGCGGCTGGGCAAACGTGTGCTGAACAAGCTGCAGTCTCCATCGCGGGCCCGCGGCCCGGGGGGCAGCCCCGGGGGGCTGCAGAAACGCCACGCGCGCGTCACCGTCAAGTACGACCGGCGGGAGTTGCAGCGGCGACTGGATGTGGAGAAGTGGATCGACGGGCGCCTGGAGGAGCTGTACCGCGGCAGGGTGAGACCTGGAGGGCTGGGGGCTGGATGGGGCCGCGAGGGGCGGAGAACAGTATGGGCTGGGTGCTGGTGCACGTTCACCCTCTTATGTACAAGGGGACAGACGTGCATCGTCTTGGTAGTCTCTGTTCCACCGGCACAGACATACATGCACACTTAGGTCTCCAGACACCATGCAATTCCCCAGTAAGGATCCGGGATAGTGTATGGAAGGTGTGGAGGCTGGGCCTCCATACATATAGGGGTGCGTGAAAGCCACGTACAGTGACGGGAGATAGGAGCACAAGAGACACGCAGCAAAGGAAACAACAGTGTACACCGATGTCCACAGTGACACGTTACAGCCACCGACAGCCACAACCACACACAAATTGACACAAGTTGTGGGCATTTATGGGTCCATTTATTGGCCACCCCAAGAACACAATAGCACTGACCACAGTGATATGCTCACCAGACAACTACACAAGATAACTCAAGTTGCAGCTGTTCAGAGATCTGCATCAGTACAAGCTGTGGCAACACACTGACAAGACAAGCTCCCATAGCTCGCCTGGGTCACAGAGCAACTCAGGTTACATAGGACCATCCATTACCTTCTCAAGAAAAAAGTCTCAGCTGCCAGCAAACCCAATGACCGATGGCACAGCCAACCCCAGGTATAAATCAACAGCAGTTGCAACTACAGAAAGATGCAAAAACTCAAGGTGCACATGGTATCAAAGTGGCAGCAACTGCAGCTGCCCTTGGCACACAAGGGCATAAGCCACAGCTACATATATTGGCTCATAGGTCACAGGCAGACTTGGATGCTTTGTCACTTGGGTCTTTGATGGAGGTCACACTTCCTGCAACATATATATATATAGATAGATAGATAGATAGATAGATACATACATACATACATACATACCTAGGAACATAGCCAAGTATCTGGCAGACAGAGCAGTCCATACATACACAGACCCACCTTCCACGGAGCTGGCAGTATTTTTGAAACACGGTCTTGACAAATTGTTCAGTTGCCCATGCTGGGCTCAAGCTTGGAATCCTCCTGTCTCAGCCCCCCAACGTGCTGGAATTATAGGTGTGTTACCAGAGGAACCTTCTGAGCACAAAGATGGTGAGCCCCACAGTGACATAACGTCCTTCTCACTGGACATGGTGGCTCATGTCTATAATCCCAGCACTTGGGAGGCTGAGGCAGGAGGATCATTGCAAGTAAAAAAAAAAAAAAAAAAGGCTTTCTGTTCTCAGACACACACTTGAGCTCATATATAGTGACAGGCACATCCAGCTGATAGAGGTTGGTGCCATCCTTAGTGGGTACCACAGGCAGCCCTATGAGAAGCCACCAGATGCCACATTCCTCTGGCCCACACCTAGCACTGGACCTTCCATGTGTGTCAGGCTCTGGCCAAGACTCAGACAAGAGTGTGACACACTTACAGATGCTCCAGGGCTTTGCTGAACCCTCCTCCACACACGACTCCCCCACACACACACTTGGCGAGCAGGACTTTGTAGGGGCCTGACCGTAGTTACAGGGCTCTGGGACAGCTGGGTCCTATCCCTGTCAGGGCTGCTGAGCCAGCTGTCTTTTGGGCTGCTGCCCCAAGAGGCCAAGCTCTGCACGTCCCTGATGCCTGATCACTCAGGGCCAGATGTATGACTCACCCTGTCCACCCACCTTGGGGGTCATGGGTGGTCATCACCCTCCAGCTGGAGCTGCCCCCGAACCCTACCCTTTCTTGTTCCCTGGGGGAAGGGGCCCGCCCCAGCAGCCTCTCCTCCCCCTCCTCCTAGTACTGAGACTTTGCCTTGAAAGGGCAGAAGCCAGCCCCTCTCCTGAATCCCAGAGGCTGACATTCCAAGACTCGACCAGGCCTGCTTTCCCTGGTAGGAACTGCAGCCAAGGGGAGAGACCAGTGCCAACCCCAAGGTTCCTAGGGCGCGTGAGCCCAGGCATGAGGCTGGTACAGGGCCCCAGGCTTCCACTGACCCATCTTCACCCCTCCCCCTAGCACCCAGATGTCCCGCCTTGGCGGTGCTGTCCCTGACTGCCACATTATTGCTCCAGAATCTGCCAGCTGGGCCCTGGGAGCCATGGGGCCCCTCCAAAGTTCTGGACAAAGGCCAGGGAATGAGAGGAAGGGACCCTGAGCAGCCTTCTCTCCCTGCGCAGGAGGCAGATATGCCTGATGAGGTCAACATTGATGAGCTGCTGGAGTTGGAGAGTGAAGAGGAGAGAAGCCAGAAGATCCAGGTAGATGGGTGAAAGGCACTCCTACTCTTCCACCTTGTGTTACCCCCAAAAGAGTAGCCAGAGTTAGTATGTTCTATGAACACTTAACTGTGCACCAGACAGTGGCTCAATTTCTTTACACTTAGTAACTCTTCTTGTTTGGTTTGTTTTTTGAGTCTCACTATGTACCCCAGGCTGGCCTCAAACTTGGTGCAATCCTGCCTCGGCTTCCCAAGTGCTGGGATTACAGGCCTGGGCCACCACACCCCTTACACTTAGTGACTCTTCCAGTCCTCACCAAACCAATAAAGCAGGCACAATTATTATCTCTGTTTTCCAGATAAGGAAAATGAGGCCCAGAGAGGTTGAATTACCTGCCAAGGATCACACAGCTCAGTCAGAGAAGAGCTTTGATTAAAAACTCAGGCAGTGGGCCTGCTGAGCCCTTTCCCTATGGTCTCTGCTCTTCCAGGGGGTAGTGTATATGTGACTTCCTCATGTAGGGACCTGGTGACTCAACTTCCCCCAAGTTCACTCTGTGAGGGCTGCAGACTGTCTTCTTTTCTTGAAGTCTGTGGGGTCCAACTTTCATTTATATTACCGCCTTTGGGGTTTGTTGGGAAAGGAGAGAGCGGGGGTGGTGACATACCCAGTACTCTTGAGAGGCGAGACCAGAGAATCCCAAGTTTGAGCTCAGAATGGGCAATTTAGGGACTTAGTGAAACCCTGTGTCAAAATGAAAGTGAAAAGAGCTGGGGATGTAGCTCAGTGCAAAGGCCCTGGGCTCAAGAGTTACTCCTCAGTGCTGCAGCAAGAGGGAGGGAGGGGAGAGGGCGGTGGGAGGGTCCAGGGCTTAATCTTTTACTGTTTCCTGGGGGTGTAGGGGCTCCTGACGTCATGCACCAACCCCACTGAGGTGAGTTTGTCTGCCCGCCTGGAAGAGGGAGGCTGCCATGGCCCCGGCAGCTCTCCCCTGCTCCCCAGCAATGTCCTTTGTCTTCCTCCTCCTCCTCCTCCTCCTCCTCTCTCCCCATCTGCTGCAGGGGCTCCATGACAGCTCGCTCCGAGCTGCTTCCCCATCTGCTCCTGTGTCTGCCTCTCCCACGTTGCCCTGTGGCCTCCCCTTTCTCTTTGCCCCTGTCTCCCCTAACCCTCCCTCTGCTGGGCTCCCTGCCCCACCTCTTGGGGGGCCCCATCCTCCAGCCCTGAAGCTGGGCCACCCAACCCCTCCCACTTCCTTCCCTGCTTTAAAAGGGAAAAATATTCATGTTTCTCCAACCAGCTCCGGGCTGCCTGAGGGACAAACGTCACTGTGTGTCAGTTTGCCTTGGAGCTGTCTCAGGCCTGTCTCTGGGGACCCTCTTGATCACCTCTTGGCTTGAGAAGCATCTTTCTTCCTGTGTCCCTGTGTCTCTTGTCTCTATGTGTTTAGATGTCTGTGTGTCTCTGTCTGTTTTTCTCTTTTTTAGCGTTTTTGAGACAAGAACTCCCTGTGTAGTGCAGGCTGGTCTTGAACTCACTATGTGGCCCAGGCTGGCCTCAAACTCTAGAGAATCTTTCTGCCTCAGCCTCTCAAGAGTGCTGGGAATACAGGCATGCATCATCACACCCAGTATCCATCTCTTTTTTGCCCTGTCTCTTCCACTTTACTCTCTTGTTCTCCCTAACTCCACATCCCTCCCATAACCCCAAAGCAGCAGCAGGGGGCGGCCAGAGGGACTGGAGGACCCCCTCCCTGTGTTCTCAGCACTCACCCTGTCCTCAGGACTTCATCCAGGAGCTGCTGGCAAAGCTGCGGGGCCTCCACAAGCAGCCAGGCCTCCGCCAGCCCAGCCCCTCTGATGACAGCAGCCTGAGCCCCCGATAGGACCAGGCGTGGACGGCGCCCCCAACCACTGTGGCCTCTGTGACCCTCGGCACTCCCCAGCCCCTGGCCTGTGTATACGTTGTATTTAATGGTCTGTAACAGTGACCCGCGTGCCTGGTTTTCCTGTCCCTGGTCACCCAGGACTTCCCTGAGCCCCCAGCCTCCCTCTCCTGCATCCCCAACAGATGGAGAATCCCTCCTCCTCCATCTCCGGCAGTAAGAGCGTGAGAACTGCCCCTGCTGACCCAACAGTGGCCACCTCGGGATGGGACTCACATCCTGTCCCCCTCCCCCGCCCAGGCCCAGTCCCAGCCAGCAGAGCCCCTGTGGGCAGTAGGCTGGGGAGTAACATGGGCCCAAGCCCTGGTCGGGGCAGTGCAAACCACCCAGTGTGGCCCAGGTCGCACAGTGAATGTGGGGTTATCAGTCTGCCATTGTGTTCTTGGTGTGGTGGTTGTAATTAAGACCATAAAGGGGAGCAGAAAGGAGCCTTGTGGAGCCTGCACCCCGGCGGAGAGAAGGGGTCACCCGGAGGACTCAGCCAGATGTGCTGGATGGTGCAAGGGACTTGGGAGGGGCCAGGAACCCTTCCTCCTGACATGGTGAAGAAATCCAGAGGGCCTCCTGAAGGAAACCATGTGAGGTGGGGCCCTGGAGAATGCTTGGGATTTAGCTTCAGTGGGTGCCACCCATGTCCGGGTACTCAGAACTTGGGGGTGGAGGGTTTGACCTAGGGCCGAGCCAGGGAACATACCAGCTGTTAGCAGGAACTTCTTCCAGTTAGGATGGACGTGGACAGCATCCCCCAGAGCTGGGCCAAGGAGGCCCCGTGCACAGCAGGGGTTGAATAATCCCTCCTGCTGGGGCCTGCAGGGGAGCTGGGCTCAGAAGCAAGTCAGTGGCTGCTTAGCACATTTTAACAGCGGGTCTGGGTGTCTGGGGCCCTAGTCAGACCTGGGCAAGGAGGCTGACCCATCTGCCTTCTCAGGACCCTCCAGCAGCCCCACTGGGGTCAGCAGGCTGAGCGGGGCAGGAAGGAAAGAGTGTAAGGGACCCAGCAGGCCCAGCCGGCAGGTGGCCTTGTCCCTGTGCAGAGTGAGTGAGTCATTTGCTACCTCCTGTCACTTGGAGGCTCCTGTCCCAAAGCCCCAACTTGGGGCCAGGAAATGCTACTTCCCTCTCCCAGAACCTGGTTTTAGTTCCTCCTCCTCGCTGTGAGGGCAGCAGTGTGCTCAATTCCAGGTCTGGAGGTCCTGGCTGTGCAGTGCACTGGGCCGCTGGAAAACAGGAACATTGCAGATGAGGAAACTGAGGTTCGCTTCAGTGATGTGCCTAATACACGCAGCTGGGAAAGGGCGGTTCGGGCTTCAGTCCCAGACATCATGACTCCAGAGCCCAACTATTTAACTCCCACAAGCTGGTGTCCCATAAGTGCCAAAGCAGTTCTTATTTTTAGTGGTATGAGCAAATTGTCTAATTCATACTGAGGTGTTAGTGACCGCTCACAGCCCACAAAGACATCCTGTCTAAAAAGGAATACAGGGCCAGGGGTTTAGCTCAGCGGTGTAAGTTCCTGCTTGGCAAACTCGAAGTCATGAGTTCGATCCCCGGCACCAAAAATAAATAAATGAAAAAATTTAAAAATAAAAATAAAAAATAAAAAGGAATACTAGTGAATGAGAACAAGGCTGCAGCAAGAGGATTGAGAAGCAGCATACCATAAAGGTCAAGAGCATAGCTGGCCAGTACTTGGGGGGCTGAGGCAGGAGGATCACCATGAGTTTGAAGCCAGCCTGGACTACATAGGGAGACCCTGACTCGAGAAACAAAACAACAAAACCACACAGTCTCTGACGTTTCTGTCTAGATTCATCTTATTACTTCCTAGCTGTGTGATCTTAAATGAGTCGCTTGCCTCTGTCTCAGTGTGCACCTTTGTAAGATGAAGATGATTGGAGTTGGCCCTGCCTCCTGGAGGGCTGAGGTTTAAGTCACAGGGCACAGACCAGGGCCAGGCAGGTACCAAGCTTGTCAGCCTTATCTTTGCTAGGAAGGGTCAACCCTCCTCCTGCACCATCCCTGGCCTGCAAGATGTCCCTTTGCAGGCCCTGGCATGGAAAAGGCCCCAGAAGATGTGATGGTCCTGTCCCACCCCCTGCACTGTGGCCACGGCTACCGGCTCCAGCTCGTCTCCTCCCATGGCCTGTGGTCTGTGACCCATGTGTCAGACAAATGACAATGCACTCCCCTCCCACAGTCGCCATGCATGTCCTTCCCTGTTCCTCTTCCCTCCAAAGGTCACGGTTGTCATTCATTTCTTAGCATGCTTCCAGTGTCTGCAAACCCCTGCGAGCAGAGTGAGCAAGAATCTATGACCTGTCCCCACTTTCTGTGCCACTTGGCAGAGTTTACAACCTCATCCCACCCCCACCCCAATACTAAGGACTGAACCCAGAGGTCTAGGGTCTCAATAATGGCTACATTGCCCAGGCTGGGCTCCAATTTAGGATCCTCCTGCCTCAGCCTCCCAGAGCACACTTTGCCTCTGTCATTTCACAACCACCTTGGAAGTGGCTGTGTCCTCACCTCCACAGCCTCTCCTTGGTCCTCAAAATAAAAGCAAGGCTCTAGGGCTGGGGATTTAGCTCAGCAGGCTTAAGCACCTGCTTGGCAAGCACAAGGTTGTGAGTTTGATCACCGGTACAAAAAAAACAAGGCTCTTCCCTGGTCGCCTGCTTCTCTCCTTTCCTGTCCTCACACCCCCAGGGCTCCCCTGCAGGTCCCGAAGTCACCCTTTGCCATCCCTGAGCACTCAAATTCCCTCTTTCTAGAGGTCATTTAGATGTCTGCCTCCCAGCGGTGCTTTGAGCACCTGACAATTCTGTTTTTGTGTATACACCAACACTTGGCCCACAGTAGGAAGGTGGGGAGCAGCAGCGCCCCCTGGTGGTCATGTTCCATGCACAGCGCCTTCCGCGCGCAATCGCGGGCCTCTGAGCCCCCTCCAGGCTTCGTAAATTGGTTATAAACGACTCCTGGGCAACGACCTAGTGCTGATCGGATCACCCAATGGGGTTAATGGACATTTAGTCCTGGGAGCAGGCCCAGGATGGATGCCACAAAGCTGTGCAACAGCCCATCTTTACCTCCCCTCAACACCAGAGGATTGGCTAAGCTGGATGACAAATACTAGAACTGAGCTTGCGTTAATACATGATTGCGACTAGTTTGATTAAAATGTTTTAGGAATACCTCTTGCTCCAGGAATAAAGAGGACAGGAAGGCTCTGAGCAAAGGGTTTATCATGGCTGATATGACAGCAGCCTGTTAAAAGTTTAATATCGTGCTGCTGACACTGCAGTAATCAACTGAAACACAATATTTACAAGTTACAAAAAAGCTTTTACGCCTAACTACATTTCCTGTCATCATCATCATCATCATTCTGGTTATTTGAGACAGGATCTCAACCATGTAGTCCAGGCCAGCCTCAAATTCAGTGATCCTCCTGCTTCAGCCTCCTGAATACCAGGATTATAGGCATGTACCACCATACCTGGCTTTTAACAACTATTTTGAGATAAATTCTCCCTATGATGCTAACTTGCCCAGGCTAGACTTGAATTTGTGAGCCTCCTGCTTTAGCCTCCTAGGACGCTGGGATCACAAGCCTGTGCTGCCATGCCTGGCTTGGGGTTCTATAAGAAGGCTAACCCTCCTCAGGAGGGCTAGACCATCATGATTTAATCACCTCCTAATGCCCCCACTTCCTAAAGTCATCACATGGTGATTAGATTTTCAACTTTTTTGGGACAGTCTTTTGAACTCATGATCTTCCTGCCTCAGCCTCCCAAATGCTAGGGTTACAAGCATTTCCCATTACACTCAGCTCAACTGTGAATTTTAAAGGAAACACAAACTTTATGACGAGGTAGAGGTGACAAACCTCCAAGAATGTAAATTTGGGTTGAGCACAGCTCGGGTATGGAGCCCAGGCTCAGCCCAGCACTTTTAGTTTTACTGAGTGTGTTTAATGGATGCACTGGGAAAAGAACATCCAAGATGATGACCAGAATTCAGAAGCTTCAAGGAGCTTCTGTGCACAGACGCCGAAAGACAGCAGCACTGGTGGAAAAATGGGCCAGCACCCTGAATGGGAAGAAAGAGCCTGGAAGTGCTCATAATACAGTGACCCAGAAGACGCACTGACGACAACGATGTGGCCCCTGCTGGTCCCTCCTCACCTAGGCCTGGAAAACCTGGCTGGCCGTGGTGGGAATGGCAGCGGCCTGGACCCCAGGAGAGATGGTACCCTGGCTAGGCGACGCAGGCACATTGGTGCCACCTAGCCAACTACGGACCTAGGTGTGGAGAGACAAAGTCCCCATAGGGGAGTGCACCATGGACCAGCATTCTTTTGTTGTTGTTTTGAGACGGGGTTTCACTATGCAGTTCAGGCTGGCCTTGAGCTTACTTTGTAAACCCAGGCTGGCTTCAAACTTGCAGCAGTCCTCCTGCCTCAGCCTCCTTAGTGTGAGGATTACAGACATGTGACACCATACCCCGCTAGACCAGTGTTCTGAAGAGCAACCTGCCCCTTCATTGGTAAATTTTGTTTTATTTTTGAGACAGGGTCTCACTATGCAGTTCAGGCTGGCCTTGAATTCTCTGTGATCCTCTGTCACCTTGGCCTCCCAATGGATTACAGACATGTACCACCGCACCTGGCTTCCTTTTACTTTTTGTTCTTTTCAGTGCTGAGGATGGAACCCAAGGCCTGCATGCTAGACAAGTGCTCTACGTAGCCCTTGAACTACAGCCCCAGTCCTAGCTGCGTGAGCCCAGGGCTTCTTCCCTTTCCTCCTGAGCCCCCACCATACTCCCTGGTGCCCCTCACCTGCCCAGCAGAGCAGGGCGCCTTCCGTGGTCCTCTGCCCCCTGGCCCTGGAGGGCTCCCTTTGCTGTGGTGGCTCCCAGTTGTCTCCGGCCACATCTCGAACTGCTCTCCACCCCAAACCAGCAATAGCACCTGGGTGTCCGATTTGCATCTCACACCGAGCTCCTGGTCTCTCCCTGAACCTCCCTGCACCCCAAAACTGGCCTGACCTCCGGGTGGCACCTTTGTCTGCCCCCCGGCTGCTTCAGGCTGCAGGACCTGAGTCATCCTTGACACTCCAGAGACCCCTCAGATTCTGTGAATTCTCCACCCACAAATCCCATGTACTCCAAGGAGGTAGGCAAAATAATGGGGTCCAGAGACATCAGATCCTTCCCCATTGAAGGGGGCACCCTGAGCCATACCTTTCGCCCTTTCTTTTGGGGGGTACATTGGGAGTGGGAGTACCTGTTTCACTGGGTTGTTTGCATGATGTGCATAAAACCCTATGGCCCCAGTGGCTCGGAGCTGACGACCCAGCGCAGGGACTGGGGCCGGTGAGGACCACAGTGAATATTTACCATGCAGTAAAATGCACCAGGGGATCTTCTAAGTGTGTCCGCACCGCACACCTGAAAGGTTGAAACAGTTGCCCCAGTTGTACAGATGAGAACACTGAAGGAACCTCAAGGGTTAGGAAACTCTGACCAAGCCTGCAGGGAACCCGGGAAGCGGGTCTGCTGATCCCTGGCCTGTGCTCAACCCTGTACACTGCCTACCCAACCTGGGTAGGAGAACACAGTTTTCAACTGCGCTGCTTTTTTTTTTTTTTCATTTTTTTTCTTTCTTTCTTTAAAAAAATGTTTTCTCTAGTACTAGGGCTTGAACCTAGTGCTTCACTCATGCTAGGCAAATGCTCTTATTAGTGAGCTACAGTCCCAGCCGTTTATTTATTTATTTTGGGACAAAGTCTCACTATATGGTGTAGGCTGCCCTTGAACTCATGTAGCCCAGGCTGGCCTCAAACTGTTGGCAATCCTCCTGCCTCAGCCTTACAGGTTGGATTACAGGTATGCACCACAATACCTTGCTTAACATTTTTATTTTATTTTATTATTTTATTTATTTATTTTTGCCTCCTGAATGCTTGGATTATAGGCATGTGCCACCACATCTGACTAAAAATTTTACTTTGTGGCAGTCTCACTAAATTGGACAGACTGGCTTTGAATTTGCAATCCTCCTGCTTGAGCAGCTGGGACTATAGGCAAGTGCCACGGCACCTGGCTTATTTCTTTTCTGTGTTGGTTTCTGGATAACAACCAGATTCTTAAGACTGGGATCTGATGTAGTCAGAGACCAGTATAGGGTTGGAGACAACCAGGTACCTGGGCCTGGGAAGACAGGTTTTGGCTTTGAACTGGAGGAGATCTTCCTGCCTCCATCTCCTGAGTGCTGGGATTACATGTATGTACCACCTCACCCTGCTTTAGGGTGTTCCTGGTAGTGAGCTTGCCAGGCAGGTACTGTGCCTCTGAGCCATATCCCCAGCCCTTTTAGCCTGTTTTTTGTTTGTTTGGGGCAATGCTGAAGATTAAAGCCAAGGCCTTCACATTGGGCTACATCCATAACCCTTTCTCTCTTTTTTCATTTTGAGACAAGGTCTTGCTAAATTGCTAAATTGCCCAGGTTGGGGCCAATCTTCCCATCTTTTCCCCTCTGTTTCTCAGAGTGCTGGGGTTATTAGTGTGCACCACCACACCTGGCTCACCCTGTTACTCCTCAGAAGGATGATCTGTGTTTTTTTCTGGGACAGTCAGGGATTAAAATGTCATCTTTCTATGAACTTGGGCCTATAGATGCCCAGTAGGTAACTAAAAGCAGAACAAAGCTTGACTTCATTTTGTAGCCTTTGTTACATAAAACTTTGGGTCAAATCCCTTCTCAGCTCTGCATGTAGCTATGTTTGGCACTTGAGGAGTGTCTGTCTAAAAGTCAGCAAAACAAGGCTGATTCGCCCTGAATTTTTCATAAAACCTATCACTTTCTTCCTTGAAACAAAGGACAACAAAATACAGAGCTTTACGGGGACACTCAAGTGTGCCCAGCAGTCTCTAGCCATTATCCTAAACCTGTGATCACCTGGACTACAGGAAAACCAGAGTTCCACGGCAGCAGCCACCAAGAACAGAGACAGAGGCGCCCGTTCCTGGGAATGGGCCCGCCCCTCAGCCACAGGGAACCTGGAGCCAGGGCAGGCTAGGAAACATCACCCCCACTCTGGCCACCAGCTAGTCCTTAAGGCTGGCCTCGTGCCCTGCAGGGGGCCGGTCTGATCCTCTTGTGAGCGTCAGAGCGTGCTGAGCGCTCCAGCCGCTAGGGCTGCAGAGCTTTCCAGTTCTCCTTACTTCTCAGGAGGGTGGGCCCAATCTGTATCACCTCATCAAACTGAAGTCTGTGATCATTTTTTCTTACTTTCCAGTTAAAGCTTTTTGCTGTAAATTCCTGGTTTAGTTTTAATTACCCTTGTCACTAAAAACAAGGAACCCAGGTTAGCGGGCAAGTCAGTGCAGATGATGAGGATACATCAAAAACTGGCTGGAGAAGCAATTGAAGAAGATTAAAATCACAATGGCCAGATGTACATACTTCCCTAAGGAAGTCTGAGATTATTGGAACCACCCTTTTGAAATTTCCCATATAAATAAACCATTACCTCATTAGGCATGGGCCATCCTCTCCCACCCACTAAGACTAAAAATGAACAACCAGGTTAATGATGACACCCATATACTACTATTGGTCAATACTAGCTAAGTGGCCACACTTGTGATCTTTTTTTTAAATTTTACACTTGTAATCTTATTGGTTGATTGTAATTTGACCCACAGTGTACCCACCCCTCATGACTTTGCTCTATAAAACTTCATCAGAGAAGTGGGGTGCCTTGGGATCCTTCCTGCCTCTCAGGAGCTATTCCTAGTTTCCAGTAAATCTTCCTACTCTTAACCTCTGTTGTTTCTTAGAATTCATTCTTTGACTTCTGGAAACACTAACTTAGTGTATCTGACATCTATAATGCTGGGAGTCATATTGTCCCCTATATCAACAGTACTCTGGGAGGCTGAGGCAGAAGCAACACAAGTGTAAGCTCATCTGGGAGGACAGTATGTGGTTTGTCAACTAGTGATTTATGGTTTTTTTTTTTTTTGAGATTTTGTATTGTTTCTACCCTTTTTTCTCTCTTTAAATAAAATTAAAAAAAAAAAAAACAAGTGTAAGCTCAGCCTAGGCAATTTAGCAATTCAGTGAGACTCTGTCTCAGAATTATGAAGGACTGTGGATATAGCTCAGTGCAAAGACCATGAGTTGCCAATATCAGAGAGATAGAGACAGAGAGACAGAGACAGAGAGAGAAAGAGAGAGAGAAAGAGAGAGAGAGGGGTACAAAAGGAAGGGAAAGAAGGATTTGGGGGAGCCAGGTGTGGTGGTGCATGCCTATAATCCCAGCACTCGGGAGGCTGAAGCAGGAGGACTGCTGCGAGTTCGAGACCAGCCTGGGCTACAAAGTGAGTGAGCTCAAGGCCAGCCTGAACTGCATAGTGAGACCCTGTCTCAAAAAGACGAAATAAAACAAAACAAACAAACAAAGACTTGGAGGCTTGTTAGGCATACATTCTCAGATCCACCTGACAACCAGAGTCCATAGGACTAGGGGGCAGCAGGACGTATCTTTTCCCCTGGGGCCTTTGGGAATCCTAACAGATGCCAAGCCAGTAGCTGAGGGTTTGCTTTAGAGTGGGGTTCAAATCTCAGCTCTGGCTGGAATGGATGCTGGTCCTCAGCGAGGCCCGCCACCTTCTGCCCAAGCTGCTGCCTCTGAGCCAAGCTCGCAGTCTGTAGGACTCAGTGACGACGCAGATTGGATGACAGCTCTACGACAGTGCTCGTGCACAGGAGGAGCTAAATCAGTGGGACCTCATTTGCCGTCATTCGTATGTCGTTGCTGTTGTTGTCTGGGTACTGTCTGCATCTTTCCTGGGCAGCATTTTTTTTTTTCTTTTTTCTCTCAGAACTAGAGGTGGAGCCCAGGGCTTTCACACAGGGCTACATTCTCCAGCCCTTTTTAACAGTTTGAAATAGGATCCCCACTACGGTCACCCAGGGTTGAACTTGCAGTCCCCCTGCCTCAGCCTCCCAGAGTGCAGGGACTGGGCAGAGGCTTCCAATGGCCTCATCTGAACATCCTGAGGGGCATCCGAGCCTGTGCTGTGGCAAAGAGTGAGGGCGAGTGTCTACAGGGTGCCTTTGCTGGACAAAGATAAGGCCACAGTGCCCCCTAGTGGCCAGACCCTTAGGGTCCATGGCCAGGAGAAACAACCAAACCTCGAGACTTCTGGGATCCCTCTTCGTCTCCAAGATCCAAGTGACAAGAAGATCAACCATCAGGGACCCAAGGGGTCAGAGCAAAGGCCCTGCCTGGTGTCTGGAAAGGCCAGGAGATTGAGAGTCAAAAGGATTCCCACACAGGTCAAATGTCACCTCCTCCAGAGAGGCCTCCTTCCCTGAGATCCGCTGAGATCCCACAGCCTCCTGTGTGTCCCTTGTCCCTGCCCTGAGTCCTTTAGGCTGTCATTCTCTGGTGATATGTCTGTCACTCTGCTGGTCAGGGGCCATCTCTGTTACAGTTGACCTCAGCGTGGCCACACAGAGCTGGGGACTGGAATGCTCTAGCAGTGAATTAATGTGCCTGATAACTTTTCCTGTCTCTCTGTCTTGAAGCTGGAGCTCTGGACCCTCCCCTGGGTACCTCTGGACTTTCTTAACAAAATCACCAACCCTGACCACTTCCAAGAGTCCCTGTGTGTAGGTCACAGGCTTGTGAGGAGAAAACTGTAACTCCCAACCTGCCAGATGTCAAATACATCGAGTTCATGTTCCTTGAAATCAAAAAGTGAATTCTAACGAACAATGGAGGTTAAGAATAGGACATTTTATAGAAACAGAGATAGCTCCTGAGAGACAGGAGGGGACCCAAAAGTGGGTTGCCGACAAGCCTGCTTTTCTTTTTTCTTTTTATTTTTTTAATTTCAAAAAAATTTTTTTTTTATTGGAACTGGGGATCGAACTCACCACCGCGAGCTTGCAAGGTAGGTGCTTATGCCACTAAGCTAAATCCCCGGACCCAAGCCCACTTTTCTGAGTTTGTTTTGTTTTGTTTTGTTTTAAGGCAGAGTCTCACTAGCCCAGGTTGGCCTTGAACTCCTGGCAATCCTCCTGCCTCAGTTTCTTGAGTGCTGGGATTACACGATTACCACACCCAGAAGTTTTCATCAATGGTTTTAGTTTTGGTAATTTTAGTCTTAGTGGCTGGCAGAGGGATGAAGCCATGCAGGCATCATGGGAGGAGCATGGTAGGCAGAGAGAACAGCAGCAAGTGCAAAGGTCCAGAGGCTAAGGTGAGGCTGTTCTGTTCTGGGAACAGGGTGCAGTCCGTGTGGGCAGAGCAAAAAGAATAAGAGACCAGAAATGTGGGGGGTCTGTGAGGAAGTTGAAGTTGGGTCTTGAGGGCATAGTAAGGCCTCTGCTCTATTCTAATTATGTAAGAAGCCAATGAATGTTTTTTTTTTTTTTTTTTGAGAATGGCCTTGAGCTCACAATGCAGTCTGGCCTCCATGTCTGGAGATCTTTCTGCCTCTGGCTCTGGGCTGCTCAGCCAACTGCAGAAGTTTTGTCAGAGGGGTTTGGTGCTGTAGAGGTTTTAGGTGGCCCCAGAATAGACCCAGGGGTGGGGCAGGGGCCCATGGCAGCTGCTGGGAGAGTAGGGAGGAGAGTCCGTAGATCTTGGATCCATTTTGTAAATATAGAGATAATGGGATTTTTTGATGTGTTTGTGAAAAAGAATAAAGTCAAGAATGATTGTATATACGGCAAAATGCATTTCCTTTATAGCACTGGGTCCTCGATGTCTCAACAACTTTGTCTACCTGTCCACTCTGCTCTTTTATGCTAGGTTTCCTACTGACTCTTTTTTTATTCCTACTGATTCTTGAGCATGCCAACTTTGTTCCTACCCACAGGGCCTTTGCACTTGATAGTCCCCGTGTCCAGGAATTATGGTTTCTCTTGTAGTCCAGGACTGATAATGTCTCAGATCTCAGCTCAAAAGCTCAGAGAAATCGTATCTTCAGATCATTTTTTAATTTTGAGACAGGGTCTTGATATGCAGTTTAGGCTGGACTTGAACTTGTAGCTATTTTCCGGCCTCAGGCTCCTGAGTGCTGGGATTACAGGTGTGCACTACTGAGGTAGAAAAGAAATAAAAACTAGGTAAAAAGGAGAGAAGGAAGATTTTAAAAATTACTCTTATCTGCAGTTTCAGGACACAAGCCCAGTTTTGTTTATTTTGGTCTTTCTCTTTTTCCAAAACATGGTAAATTTAGGCAACTCCCTTTCACCTACAAATGATTTTCCCCATCCTCCCCCCTTTTTTTGGTACCAGGGATACAACTCATAACCTCGAGCTTGCCAGGCAGGTGCTTATGCCACTGAGCTAAATTCCTGACCCCCCCATTCCCTTTTTGCTTGCAAATGGTCCTCTTTCACTTGGGAATAGACCACCTTTTAGGATTTCCCTGGTAAGTGGACCATTATCTTACTAATAAGGGTGGACCACCCTCTCCCACCCACTAGGTCAGACTAAGACTGAAGGTTATTAAATTCCACAGATTTCCACCACCCAATATACATAAAGGTCTCCACTTGCTGAGTGTATCATGTCTCACTTTTTTGAGCACCCACATTCTGCTGTTGACTGCATCCCATGTCTTCTCATGACCCTTCTCATTTCTATTTTATGGACACATCTTGAAAATTCTTTTTCTGTGATGGGAGTTAACTAACCTGGAAACTAAAAAAAAAAAACCTGGAAACTTATTTTATTTATGAGACAGGGTCTCGATATGTAGTTCAGGCTGGCCTTGAACTCACAGCGATCCTCCAGAATGCTGGGATTACAAGCATGCGCCACCCCACCTTGCTGCAGACTACTTTAAAAGGATGGGTTAAATTCTTTTAGCCTGGGGACCACCAGACCCAACCCGGTGACACTGTCATACCCAGCCTATTTTATTTCCTAGCATTTATTATACTCTAAAATGATCTTATCTAATGATTCTCTTGTTTAACTTCTTTCTCCACTGGAATGTCACTTTGGGGAGGGGGATGTCAACTTTTTTACAGCAGCAACTTTGTTTTGGTCATTGCTGTATTCCCAGTGCCTAGCAGAGTGCCTGGCACACAGCAGATACTGAGTAGATGAACAAAGACATTGACTAACTCCAGTTTGTTTTCAGGCTGGCTTACACGCTAGAAATATCCAGGCAGGTAGATACAAGCAAGGGTACACGACAGACCCTGGGATCATCCACATACCTGGGGGAGACCCAGAAGCTGGAGGTTTCCTGCTTCCACACGCGTGGTGTCAGGAGGATGGAGCGAGCCCCAGATGGTAATGGAGCACCTCCAGGGAGGTGGGAGAAGATGCTCTGGGGAGAGCCAAGCCCCGCCCTGTATCCCCAGCAGCCAATGGGGACGCGGGCTTCCCGACGCCCCCTGGGACGTGTAGTCCCGGCAGGGGAGCCCTGGGGCGGCGTGGCGCGCCCCCAGACTCCACGTCCCGTCGTGCGCAGGGAGGCCCCGGGATTGGCTGAGCCCCGCCTCCGGCCCGCCCCGCTCCGCTCGCGCCGCAGCCCCGAGAATGAATGAAATCGTAGCGCGCTGGGCGGCAGAGCGGGCGGCGCAGGCCGGGCTGGGCCCGCGCGCGGCGGCAGCGGCGCCCCGGGCCGAAGGCGGCCCTGCCGAGCGGGCCATGGCTACCGCCATTCAGAACCCGCTCAAGTCGTGAGTGTCCCCGCCGTCCCCGCCCCTTGTCCCGACTCCCTCTCCTGGGAGCCTCCCCCCCCCGCCTCCCTGGGGCTAGGGAGGGGGGCGTCGTGTGCGAGGGCAGTGGAATAGAGGCCCCCAGCGCACCCCACGCTTGTGGGCCTTGTCACCCGCTCGGTCGCCTCGTGGGGTTAAGATCCGAGGCCCTTCCAGGGTCGCGGGGGCGCCTCTTCTTTGTCGCTGTCAGTGAAGGAATGTGGCTTGGGCAAGGGGGTGGCGGAGGCCGGGTCCCCACCCTGAGTGGGGGTAGGAGCTCCTCCTCCCCCATCTCCTCGGTGTCTCTGGGGGTGAAGGCCTGGCCTGGTGGCGTCTGGGTCAGCAACGCCTAAGTCTGAACCCGGGGCTCCAGGGTTTCAACACCGCCCTCCCTCATCACGGCACATTTCTCACTCCCTGGTTCTCTGGGGACCCCGGCCCGCACGGCCGAGAGTGGGAGCCGAGACTTAGGACTCCCCCGTCCAGTCCCTGCCGCCCCTCTTTCCTCGCTGGGTCTCTGGGACCTCGCAGCCCCGACGCCCAGGTCAGCGCGGACCGTGGCGTCTCGCTTGGTCCCCGCGCGCACAGCGACCAGGGTGCCTCCTGACCCCGCGGACCGACGCCTCGCGGGGAGGTGCTGGAAGCGCCCATCTCCGGGATCTCCTCCTCTTTTCCCGTTCTATCTGCTCCGAGCCTTAGCTTCCCCTAGCTCAGGAGCTGGGAACCCAGGCGCCCAGGTCCCATGGCACCCAGCCCTCCTGTCGCTCCCTCTACCAGCCCTTGCTCTCTCCCCTCTCTTCCCCGTCTCTCTTCGTGTCCCCTTTGTCGCTCTCTTTTCCGGATCCCGGATTCCCGGGTCCCAACGCTGCCACCTGCTTTTCCCAGGTGGTTGACAGCGGGCTTCGAGTGACAGGCGCGCGGCCGCTGTCCTCCGCAGGCGAGCGCTGCGCTCGCCTTCCCCTCCCTCCTCCCGGCCTGGCGGAGGAGGCTGCTCCGCACAAAGGGTCTGGGGCGACCTCCCCACCCTTCCCCCCACCCCTTGCTCGCTGCCTTGACCTTGAGCACCGTTTGCTGGGGCAGCCGCCCGCACCCACCCTTTAGAAGGGCTGTGTCTGGGAACCGAACGAAAGCACCCCCCTCCCCCGCGCCTCTGATTTTGGGGTGGGTGGAGGTGGAGTGAGAGTTGGGGGAGGAGGGTGTGGGAGGCGGGGACACGCAGGCGAAGTCTTCCAAGGGTGGCTTTTCTGTGAGGGGAGGGGCTGGGGCCTGGTCCCTGTGGGACGGTGGCTGATGGAAACACCTCCTCTACCTCCCTCCCAACCTGAGTTGCACAGATGTCTGTCCCGTGGGAGACACCCTTAGACTGGCCAGGAGTGGCTTCCTGTGCAGGAGCCTGACCCTGGCAGCCCCCAGGAGGGATTAGGCTCTGCAGTGGGACAGGGCTTGGAGACCACAGTCTGCCCCAGTGGGAGGGAGTATGCCTCTCTTTGCTCACTCACAAGTGATCTGCATGTGTGAATATGGGGATTCACTTGCTTCTGAAGAATTTTGGAGTGAAATCCCCTTGGGAATGGAGCCTGAGCCTCAGTTTAGGAGTTCTGACTGTATGAGTGCACACCTCAGTTTAAGCCATTAACTCCTCCCTCAGAACCTCAGTGTTGCCATCTGTGAATTGGAGAGTAGCACTTATTAACTCATGGGGAGGAAGTGAAGTTTAAAGACTGATTTTTTTTTCTTCTTATACTGGGGATTAAACCCAAGACCTTCTCTGAGCTACATCTCCAGTCTTTTCTTTTTCATTTTGAGACAGGGCCTCACATAAATCACTCAGTGCCTAGGCTTATGTAAAATTCTTCCTTTTGCCTCAGCCTCTTGGAGTGCTACGATTACAAGCATGTGCCACAACACCCAGCTCGATTGTGATTGTGATCTTTGTAAAGCATTTAGTACACAGCCTGACCCTAAAAGTAGAGCTTATTAATAGTTGTGCAAATACTAATACTGATTTGTACTATGCATGAGCTCCCACATGTGGCTGGGGACAGGAGGATAATGGGGCAGGGGAGAGGACTGGAAGACAGGTGTATGTGCAGAGTGTGGATGGCCTAGGCTTCTGTGGGTGTGGTGGAGAGTCTGCATTTGAGCTCCACTCTATTGCACTGATGCTGTGGGGGGTGAGGGGGGCAGGAGTAACCAGGCATCTGGGCCAAGAGGTATGGGGAGCAAGTGGAGGAGTTATTGAGCATCTGCAGGGAGGTGGAGGTGAGAGTGGAAGGCAGTGAAGAGCTGAGCCTGGTGCTGGGCAGGGCTCACCGTGTATAAGGTGGGACGCGCTCTGAGGGCCCCTGAGACCAGAGTGGTCATGGGAATGCTGGTGTCCTCACCTAATCCTCATGTCACTAGTCTAGGTTGGAGGCAAATTGAACACCCAGTTCCTCCTAGGATGGGGAAAGCACAGGTCAAGCCTTCCATGGCTTAGATGAGGGGTGGTCTGCCAAAAGGTGTATACTGCCTAGAGGTATATGGTGTGTGTGTGTGTGTGTAGAAGTGACAATGAATTTGGGAGCCCCTGAATGAGTCTCAGGAGGACTGCTATGCCTGTTCTGTCTGTTGCAGGCCCCCTGGTGGACAGGGCCATACCGGTGCATGTGTTAATTCATGCAGAATCTGAAGTGTCTCCGGAGAATGCGGCTGTGTGTGTGTGTGTGTGTGTGTGTATAGACTTTGTGCATGTACCTCAGTAGGTCAGCTCATTTTCTGGGGATCCCTTGGAGTACAGACTCTGTGGGTGACAGGGAGAGAAAGGAGGAAAGGCTCCTTTGGGGGTGGATTTAGACTTGTGGTTATATGGATCTTTCAGTGTTGTCTGTCAATAGTTACTGGGGATGAGGATGTGTGAGGTCACTGCCTGTACCTCAAAGTCAATATCTGGAAAATGGAGATGGTAAGTTTCTCCCTGATGAGAACTGTGCCTGGCACATAGTAGGTGCTCATCAGTATATTTATGCATTCAACATTTACTGAGCATTTACTGTGTGCAGGCAATCATCTTTCTTTAGGTTTTTTTTTTTTTTTTTTTGCATGATGTTGAGACTGACCCCAGGGTCTCACATATTCTAGGCAAGTGCCCTACCACCAAGCTACTCCTAGCCTGGCAGTCTTCTTTCTAATAACAGTGTCATCACCTTATGTTTCAATACCTATCAGATCCTCTTTATACACATCAGCTCCTCTCTGTGGAATAAATGTATTCAGCACTCATTATCTGCTAGGTATCATGTATTTATTATAGGCACTTTTTTTTTTTTTTTTGGTACTAGGGCTCAAACTCATAACCTCATGCTTACCAGGCAAGCGCCTGAGCCACTGAGCTAAGTCCCTGCCCCTGGTATCCTTTATTTATTTGCACAGGAGACTGAACCCAGGACCAAGAGGATACTTGCTCTACCAGTGGACTGTGCAGTCCTCAGACCTTTCTGGGTACCTGTTTTTTTTTTTTTTGAGACAGGATCTTGTTGTGTAGTTGAGGCTGGTCTTGAACTGGTTTAGGTAGTGCAGTCTGGCCTGAAACTTACAGTATTCCTATTGTCTCATCCTCCTGAGTGCTGGGATTAGAGGTGTGTGCCATCATGCCTGACCCTTCCAGGTACCTTTTAAAAACACTTTGCCTATACTTACTCATGTTATTCTCTAAACAGTCTGATAAGCCATGATATTTATTTATTTATTTATTTATTTATTTAACTGGTACTGGGGAATGAACCTAGGACCTTCATACTAAGCTAAATTCCAGCCTTTTTTTGCATTTTTCATTTTGTGACAGGGTCTTGGTAAATTGCTGAGTAGCCCAGACTGGCTCCACTTGCAAGCCTCCTTCCTCAGTCTCTCAAATACTATGATTATAGGTGGTGTGGGTCATCATACCCATTTATCATGCTTCTTTTATAAATGAGAAAATTGAGGCTCAGAAATGTTAAACCACTTGCCCAAGGTCACCTTCGAGCAAGTGGCCAGGCTAGGATTTGAAGCCAGGGGGTGGCTGCAGCTCATTCTCTGTAGCACCACTGCCCATAGGCCTGAGGCTGGAGTTAGTGCAAGCTCACTGAGAGTCGCTGGGGCGACAGACAAGCCTGAGACAGCAGGTTAGGGTACCCCAGAGTTGGGAGGGCCTAGGGAAGGCGTGGTGGCAGGGAGCCTGACGTCGGCACGGGCATATTGGCGCGAGGTCTGTGTGGGTACCTACCTGTAAGGTGTCTGAGTGTCCTGGCATGAGAGCGTGCCCGCGTAAGTAACTGTGTGAAGGTAGAAATGGGAGTGCGTGGGAGGGTGCAAGTTATGTGTGAATGTGTGTAAACTGCCACGTGAGAGTGTGCGCGAGACCTGGTGTGCATGCAGGCGTGTGCGCACGTGGGATAAGGACGTGCGTGAGTGACTGCTCCCCTCCTCCCTGCGGGCCGCTGGCCTCAGTCCGGGACTACCACTCCCAGCGTGCCCCGTGTGCCACGCCCCTCCGTCGTGATTGGCTATGACCCGCGTGCTCCCGCCCCTCGGGAATGAATGGATGGGCGGCCTCTGCGCCCGCCCGACCGCTGGGAGGACCGACCCAGCGGGGACCTGCTGGGGGCAGGACCCGGGGAGCAAGATGGCCACGGTCATCCCTGGCCCCCTGAGGTGGTGCGGGCCGGTGCGAGGCGTGGGAGGACGCGAGGGAGGGTCTGCGCGGGCATGTGTGTGAATGTGTGGCGGCTGGGGGTGGGGCCGATGGGTGTCAGGGGGGCTGTCACCGTGTGCCAGCCTGCATGGGGGTGTGAGTATGTGTGACTATGGGTCTCTGGCAAGAACGGTGTCCGACGTGTTGTTTCTGGAGGGGTGAAGCACGTGGGGGGGGACTCAGGGTTCTTTTGGGGGAAGGGGGTCATAGTCCCCGTCCCGCGACCTGCGGCTTTGGGAGAGGGTGAAATGGCCAGGGGGCATGGGGCCTCGGTGAACGCCAGTAGCCCACACTACCTTTGTCTTGGGATGTGGAGTATGTGTGTTTGACTTATTTGTGGTTCTGCCTTTGAGATGTTGGAGACGTGTGTGCATACATATAGGATTTTTAAAAATTCTATACTACATATCTTTGGATATTTGGGACTTTCAGTGTATACACATGGTCTCTGGAACTATGCATCATTTGTCTTGTTCTCTGTGTCTTTGGGCATGAAGGGATGCCTGTTTTTGTGTGTAAATTTTTGTGTAAGTATGGGTGGATTTGACTGGTCTGGTCCTATGGTTTTATATACAGGTATCTGTGGATATGTATTTTAGACATTGATTTCTGTGTTATGTATCTTTGTGAATATATGCGTGCCTATGTAAGATCTGTGTGATTTCTTTGTATTGTGCACTGTGTGATTTGTGCTTGTATGTATTTGAATATGTATGTTAAGTGTATGTGAGGAAAAAAAAGTGTATGTGAGGATAATTTGTTTCTATAGTTCCTGTTTTTTGACATTTGTGTAACTGGATGCATAAGTGTGTGTGTGTGTGTGTGTGTGTATGTATGTGTATGATATTTCCATGTTGTGAGTCTTTGTGGGTCATCTGTTTATATTGTGTGTCTTTGGATTTGTGATATGTATTTCATGCATAGATATTTGTGTGGTCTGTTCCACACTGTTACTTGGGATATTTGTGTTTTTCAGGAGATATTTGTGTGTTCATGTGTGTGACGTTCATCTGCGTGTCCTTTGTGAGTGTTGGGATATATCTCTCTTTGTGTGTGAATCCCATGTCTCTGAGATGTGTTGTGTGTTTGAATGTGATGGTGTATGGCTGGGTCTCCTTGTGTTTTTGTCTGTTTCTATATTGTGTACATCCACTACATCGCGGAAGGCCTGCTCTTTTCCCGGGCTAGCGTCCCCTCCCCCACTCGGGTCCAGGAGGGGCCCAGCTGGAGGACTGCTCGAGGTGAGGGAGAGTGCTGGGCTTCCCACACCGCCCTTGCTGACAGCCGCCCGCCCGCTCCTCGCCCCACAGCTTAGGCGAGGACTTCTACCGCGAGGCCATCGAGCACTGCCGCAGCTACAACGCGCGCCTGTGCGCGGAGCGCAGCCTGCGCCTTCCTTTCCTTGACTCGCAGACCGGCGTGGCCCAGAACAACTGCTACATCTGGATGGAGAAGACTCACCGTGGGCCGGGTACCCGCCAGGAGGGCGGGGCGGGGCGGGGCTCGGCTTGGCTGGGCTCAGCGTCCCAGCTGCCTCCTTACCGAGCTTCTCCCACCAGGTTTGGCCCCGGGACAGATCTACACGTATCCTGCTAGATGCTGGAGGAAGAAACGGAGACTCAACATCCTAGAGGACCCCAGACTCAGGCCCTGCGAGTATAAAATCGGTGGGTGGAGCTGCACTACTGAGCCTGCTGTGGTCCCGTCCACAGTGGAGCACCTTGTGGGTGTCTTGGTTGTATCCCAGAGGTTGCAAAGCTTTTAGTCACTGAGCCCTGGACTGTTCCGTCCCTAACGGGAACCCAGGTGTATGGAGGGCGTAGTGATGTATGCTAGGTGTGTCTAGGTATATGGTGTCTCTGGCCTCTGGCTGCATACCCTGCCAGTGAGCTGGGATGCATCCAGTCTGGATATATTCTTTCTGCGGGTTCCTGGGGGTGTCCACCTGCTTGGGTTTGTGTGTGTTTGTATGTGTCCAGTGGTTGTGTCAGCAGCACATGTACTGGAAATTGGATGTGTCCATATCTTGTGTTAAACTTTCTGTGGCTGAGCATACTAGTCTCTTTCTAGGTATTTCCAGGTGTATCAGAAGTGTGTTTCTTCTGGGGTTGTCTCTGTTCTGCCAGAGTGTGTGGCTTTTCTGGAGTGTTTCTGGGTATATCAGATGCTTCAGAGTCTCTGGGAGCATCTCTTTTCTTGTGTGTCTGGAGTAGTACGTAGATTTTTGGTCATGTGTGCTATTGACAGTGTCTGGACTGAGTGTTTGAATGTGTCCAGGAAATTTAGAGACAGGAGCTCTTTCTCTGCCCCTCCCAGGTATGTCTGTATGGTTTGGGCGTGGTGGAGCACTCATCTGTGTTTTCCTGTGCGTATCTGACTGCCTTAGCGGGACTGCCTGTGTATGTCTGCGTGTCCACCTAAGCATTTCCCCCGCTGTGTCTGTGTTACAGGTACACAGAGGCCCTGGCTAGCTTTATGTCTGCAGGTCTGTCTTTCTGAGTGTCTGTGGATCTATCCAAGGGTTTGGAGTATCTCTGTTGGGTGTCTAGGTGTATCTGCAGGACTGGTTATGTCTCTTTCCGTGTCTCTGCAGCAGATAATCTGTCTGTCTCCCCTGCATGTGGCCGTGTGTGTTGTATTTGAGTGCCTGTATCTAAGTGGAGTATCTGAGAGTCTGGCTGGGGTTCCCTCTGCCTTCATGTGATGTAGACATTTGTGAGGGTCTGGGCATGGCTGATGTGTTGTTCTGAGGGTGTCCGGGTACATTCAGAGTTTTGCCCATGTCTCCTCTGAGTGTGTCTCGGGGTGCAGCTGGGACGCCCCATGGTCTAGGGAATCCTTTCTAGTGTGTATGTTTGAGTGCTTGTGTTGGTTGTTTGCTGAGTGTGGGAAAGAAAGCCTTTTTCTCCCACCTCAAGCACGCATGGTTCCTAACCTGGGAGGTTTGTGGACAACTTCCTCACTTGACACTCCCTCCATGGCTTGTCCCCAGACTGTGAAGCACCCCTAAAGAAGGAGGGTGGCCTCCCGGAAGGGCCCGTCCTCGAGGCTCTGCTGTGTGCTGAGACAGGAGAGAAGAAAGTCGAGTTGAAGGAGGAGGAGACCATTATGGACTGTCAGGTAACACTGCCCTGGGGCACCCTGGTTGCAAGTTCTCTCATTCCTGCCACCTGTACACTATGCTCTTGAAACCCCCCATCTGTAGCAGATAGGCCCCCTGACATGTTTTTTTTTTTTTTCTTTTTGCTTGTTTACTAAGACAGTCTTTTTTTTTTTTTTGCACTGGGGATCGAACTCAGGACCTCACATTTACCAAGCAGGCACTTATGCCGCTGAGCTAAACCCCCAGCCCCACTAAGATAGAGTCTTACTGGTCTTGAACATACTTATGTAGGCTAGGCTGGCCTCAAACTCAGTGATCCTCCTCAGTCTCCTGAGTACTGGGGTTACAGGTGTATACCACCATACTTTGCTTGTTTTTTGTTTTTGTTTTTTTTCCTGGTACTGGGGATTGAACTCATGACCTTGTGCTTACCAGGTAGGTGCTTTGCCGCTGAGCTATATCCCCAGCATGGTTTTAGTTTTTTGAGATGGGGTCTTGCTATATAGTTTAGGCTGGTCTGGAACTCATTATGTAGCCCAGTCTGGCGTTGAACTCGTGGCAAGCCTCCTGCTTTAGCCCCCCCCAAAGTCCCCTATTTTCTTGACCCTAATCTCCCTGATGCCCAGAAGCAGCAGCTGCTGGAGTTCCCACATGATCTCGAGGTGGAAGACTTGGAGGATGACATTCCCAGGAGGAAGAACAGGGCCAAAGGAAAGGTACCACCTGAAGCTTCTCCTCCTCCTTCCTCCAGTGATAGATCCCATTGACTGAGCATGTGCAGTGTCAGCCTCAGGCACAAGTGTGACCTCATTTAGTCCCCAGGGCAATTGGAAGGGGTGAGCAGTTGGTACATACCTGTTTTACAGATAAGGAACCTGAGGCTCCTGTACCTTAAACCATTTGCAACACAGATTGTACGGTGAATTAGAACTGTCTCCATAACTGCTACAGATAGGGAAACAACCTTAGAGGAACTGCCATAGCTAGGAAGTTTGCACAGTTGCTTGGGGCGGGGGAGGTTTTATTTTTGTTGTGTTTTGTGTTTTGAGACAGGGATGTAGCTCAGACTGGCCCTGAACTCACTATGCAGCCAAGGCTGGCCTGGCATTGAACTCTCAGTGATTCTCCTGCCTCAGCCATCTGAGTGCTGGGATTACAGGTGTGCCCACCATGCCCAGCTTCAGGGGAAGATTTTATCAGTATCTGCTTTTTAGGGATAGTCTTGCTATATAGTACAGTCTGGCCTTTTATGTAGCCTAGGTTGACCTCAAACTTGCAAACCTGTCTCAGCCTCCTGAGCGCTGGGATTACTAGCGTGTGCTACCATGCCTTGCAGTTATTATTTGTTTTTTGTGGTGCTAGGGATGGAACCCAGGTTCTTGCTCTACCACCGATCCACTCCCTCAGACCCATAAAGCCAAATTTTGTTTTGTGCAGTTTGACTTTCTTGCCCAAATAATGAAAGCTCCATTTCCTTGCTTTCTTGGCACTTCACTCCTGACCCTTCCCCTAGGCATATGGTATCGGGGGCCTCCGGAAACGCCAGGACACCACTTCCCTGGAGGACCGAGACAAGCCGTATGTCTGTGATAGTGAGTCCTGCAGAGGGGGAAAGAGAGAGGGGAGCCCGAAGACCTCCCCTCCCGCTGCAGTCCTCCCCACCTCCACCCCCACCCCCCTATCCTGGCCCAGGGTGGGGGTCGCAGATCTCTGGCAGAGGTGGGTGGTGTGATCCTGGAGGCCAGGGTGGAGGCGGCAAGGACAGGGTGCTGACAGCCATCCACTTGTCCTCCAGTCTGTGGGAAACGGTATAAGAACCGGCCTGGCCTCAGCTACCACTACACCCACACCCACCTGGCTGAGGAGGAGGGGGAGGAACATGCTGAGCGCCACGCCCTGCCCTTCCACCGGAAAAACAACCACAAACGTGAGCCCATGGGCCTGGTCTGGGTGGTGAGGGCTCCCTGGGTAGGTGGGTGGGGGGCAGACTGAGGGGCCTGGTGGCAGCCCCGGAGAAGGGGGGCACATTAGACATTTCTGGAAAATCTCCAGCTCAGCTGTTCCCTCCCCCACCGACCATGGGGATGCTGGCTCTAGGGTTGCCATGACAACCAACCATCTCCCTCACTCTGCCCGGGCGTAATATTTCTGGGTCTGATTTATTGTTTCAATTAGAGCTTGGGGAGGGGGGTGATAGATGACTCCCCTCCCTCCTCAAGCCTCCCTTTCTCCTTTGCCTGCTCCACTTTAGCCAAGGGGCAGGGTTGGTGGCTCAGGAACACTTGGTACCCACCAGTCCCCACCCTGTGCCAGCCCTGATACTGAGCAGTGGGGGAGGGGAGCGGTCCTCTGCTATCTCTTGGAGGAAGAGGGCAGAGTCCTCACGCCAGGCCCACTGCACCCCCAGACCCCTCTGTGCTTCCAGGTTTTCTTCTGAATGTATTTTCAAACCAAGTCTTGGCCAGGGGTATCCACTGAATTTTCCACTAAGGCCAGGCTTAGTTAGGGGTGGCTGCCTGGGAGATCTGTCACTAGAAAGGGATGGGGAGTTCCTAAAGCTGTATTTATTTACCAAGTTTTTACCCAATAAAGAGGACATGTCAGTTGTCCCAAAAAGTTGGGGGTCCTGATTAGAATTAGCTTGTTTTTACTACTGGCCACAGCTCAGGGTGGTTACTATCTCTCCCCACCTCTCCATGTCAGACTGAGGGCCCACCCTTGGGGCTGAGGCTGGGGGCAGGTGGAGCCTTGCCTGTGGTGAGAGCCCCTCTCTGTCCCCCCACTCCCAGAGTTTTACAAAGAATTGGCCTGGGTCCCCGAGGCACAAAGGAAACACACAGGTAGGGACACCTCCCTTTGCTCTTCCTGCTGCAGCAGCCTTTCCCTGGTGTCCCTGCCTGCCTCGGGCTGACCCGCCTGCTGTCTTTCAGCCAAGAAGGCACCTGATGGCACTGTCATCCCCAATGGCTACTGTGACTTTTGCCTGGGTGGCTCCAAGAAGACTGGGTGTCCTGAGGACCTCATCTCCTGTGCAGACTGTGGGCGATCAGGTGACACCACCCTCAGAGGTTTCTGGGGCTGGGAGGAGAGGACACCCAGGAGTCCAGATCTGGAAGATAGGAGGCAGGGGAGCGAGGATACTGTGGCTAAGCAGAGCAGTGGCACTGACACAGCTACTAAGGATTGTGGGAAATGCACTGGGCTCTGTGGGACTCAGGGGATGATGGGATGTGGTTGTCATGGTATATATATGCTTATGGCCTTTGGGAGTAGTGAGAAGGCCTGGGAGCATAGCTTAAGGGTAGATCACCTGTCTAGCATGGCATGTGCAAGGCCCTGGGCTCCATCCCTAGGTAGTACCTGCCAAAAAATAGGGAGGGCTGGGGTTTTAGCTCAGCGGCATGAGCGCCTGCTTTGCAAGTGTGAGGTCGTGAGTTTGATCCCCAGTAAAAACAAAACAAAACAAAACAAAACAAAACAAAGAGGGAAGGTTGCAAAGGCACTGTGGGTAAGGGGCTGAGATACAGGAGTGATGGATGGCTGTTCTCTGGGCACGGTGGATAACAGGATATGTTTGCTGTAGAACTGTGGTTAATAGAATGTGGTTTCCCATGGTGGACTCATGGGTTATAGACTGGTTGCTTCAGCACAGTGGGTAATGAATTGTGGTTGCCATGGCATCATGGGTAGTGACTTGTGGTTGTCATGGCAATTCAGTATAATGGAATGTAGCTGTTAGAGCACAGGGGCAGTGGCTGTGTACCACAAAAGGTGGCTGTGGGGATCAGGGACTGCAGGCAGTGGCTGCAGGTGTCTGCACAGGGGCAGTAGAATGACTAATAGATTGGCATGGCAAGTATTATTAGTTTGGTTGCTGGGGCATCCTGTGGAATGGACGTTGGCTGTGTGGAACCAAGTGTGGGGAGCCTGTTGTGGAAGGTGGTTGCCATGGCACTGTGGCTGGGAGAATGTGGTTGCCATGTAGCTGTGGTTAACAGGCTGGGTTTGCCATTCTGCCGTGGGTAATGGAATGTGGCTGCCTCAGCACGGTGGCTAACAGGCTGTGGTGGCCACCGTGTTGTGGGTGGTAGACAGCAGTTGCCACAGCACTCTGGGTAACGGAATGCGGTTGCCATAGTATTCTGGGGATCAGACTGTGGTTGCTATGGTAGCTGGGTGGGAGACTGTGGTGGCCTGGTACTGTGGCTCTGGGTTCAGTCACTGGGTGTCACCTACAGGGCCGGGGTCAGGCTGTAGAAGCTCATGCAAACCAGGGCAGAAGTTACCACCATTTCTTCCCCAGGGGTCAGTGTGAGCCACTGGGGGCCTGAGGTGGTCCCCGATGACTCCCTAACAGCATCCCCGCCCCCTGGCCCCCAGGACACCCCTCATGTTTACAGTTCACGGTGAACATGACGGCAGCTGTGCGGACCTACCGCTGGCAGTGCATCGAGTGCAAATCCTGCAGCCTCTGCGGCACCTCAGAGAACGACGTGAGTGGCCGCCCGCCTTCCCAGACATAGCCCAGCCACCTCCCCTTGGAGCCTAAGCTTCCCTGGCCCCCCTTGGGGAAACCAGTAAGGGGCCTAATTGTCATCATTAGTGCCCATTAATTGAGCCTGGCACTTTATACTCTGCATCTGTTACACCTGTAGGTACAGTACTCCTCTTAAGACCCACTTCACAAAGAAATAGCTCAGAGAGGGAAAATGACCTGCCAGGGGTCACACAGCTAAGAAAATGGTAGAGCTGGGGTTTGTTTGAGATAGGATCTTACTGTATAGCCCAGGCTGGCCTTGAACTTGCAGCAGTGCTCCTGCCTCAGCCTCCTGAATGCTGATATTACAGGGGTGTATCACCACACCTGATGTAGAGTCAAGATCTGAACCCACACCCACTGATTCCAGAGCTGGTCAGAGATCATCTTAGTATCATTTGATGCTCCGGTCTTATGAAATTCTGACTAGGAATTGTAGGCTGTCAGTCCTCAGGCTGTTGACCAAGCCGATTCTATGACATCGCCACTGTGTTGGAAGGGACTGACTCCCCCAGCCCCTTTCACCTAGCCCCTGCCCCAGCCCCCCACCCCGGTTTCTGGTACCCGTACCCCCAGGGTGCCAGCTGGGCGGGTCTCACCCCCCAGGACCAGCTGCTGTTTTGTGATGACTGCGATCGGGGTTACCACATGTACTGCCTGAGTCCCCCCATGGCGGAGCCCCCGGAAGGTGAGAGAGGTGGGCGCACGTGGGGGTGGCTGGTTGGAAAGCTGTCTTCCTCATGGACAAAACCATGTCCTCTGGGGGCGAGAGGTGGGGCCACCCTCTTGGACTTGGCCTAACTCCCTTATCTGTCTCCGGCACTTGTGCAGGGAGTTGGAGTTGTCACCTCTGTCTCCGGCACCTGAAAGAGAAAGCCTCTGCCTACATCACGCTTACCTAGGCCTGGCTCTGGTTCTCCTGGACTCCAGGGTGGTGCTGCCCACCTGCCTCAACACCTCTCCCTCCCTGGTCTGCTCCCCCGAGGGAGGGCAGGGTGAAGCCCAGAGAGGCTGGGCAGCCCTCCCCTCTGCAAGGGGAGCCTTGGCCCTGGGCATCAGTGGGCCCAGCAGGCCCTTTCCTTCCCTTCCTCCCTCCCCATCCCTTGGCAAATGGGCACCAGGGGCTTCTGCTCCCCTCAAAGCCATACCCCGCCTCTGGGCGGGCACAGGGGGGTAGCGGATGCCAGCTGGGAGCATGGACAGAGCCTTTTTCTAAAGAAAAAGACAAAAAGTTAAAAAAAAAAAAAGAAATTAATATATACAAAGAGTCCTGTGAGGACTGGCTGGGTGGAGGAGGCACTGCCAAGCATCCACTGGGCACCCGTTTATGCCAGCTTCCTGCCTGGCACCCCTACCCCATTTCTGGAGTTGCAGCTGTCCCACCTCCCCACTTGAGGTGGGCACCATTCCCCCCTGGTGCCCAGGGCTGGTGGGCATGGTGTCCACCCTGCCCCTTCCTGGTGCCCACCGTGGATACTGCATGGTTTTGAACTCTGTTCCTGCCCCTCCCTGATAGCCCCCCATCCTGCGTCCACCCAGTGCCTGCCATGTGGCTGCCATGGTGGCAGGTGGCTGTGGGGCCAGGTGGGTCCCCACTGGGTGCCTGCTGCCAGAATGAGAAGCACAGACTGCAACAGACTCTCCCTCCTCCCCAGCCCCTCTCCCTCCTGGCCAGGCCAGGCTGCCCTCTGCCACTGGCCATTTTGGAGCGAGGGGGCATGGTTGTTTCTTGTGGTTGTGTGTGTTTGTTGTTCGGGTTTTAAAAAAAGGGAAATTGAGACTGCAAGTGGGGGAGGTGGTGGGTTTGGGGGATTCCCCAATCCAGGAGCGCTCCCCCCTTGTAACTGAGTCTCCTTCATTGCCTGCCTCTGCTGTGAATTAACTTGTTCTGTGTATTAAACTGGGCCTGACCCCTCTGCCCATGCCTGCCTCCTTCTCTAGCCTGCTGTGGGGCAACACCAAGAGGGGAGTCGGGGCCTCGCAGGGGGTGAGCTGCGCCAGCTCCCACCTCCACCTCCTCCCAGCACCAGCCTCCTCTGGCTTTGTCCCAGCTCCTCCCAGCCTCTCCGGAAAGGAGAAGCGGGGGATGGGGTGGAGGGGTCTCCCTCCCAGCCAGCTGTGGTTGCCCGGGCAACGGACTGCTGCAGCTGCAGAGGGAGGCAGGGAGGAGGGCAGGAGTGAGGGCTGGGGGAAGGGAGGGCTGGCGAGGAAGGTGATGGCCCCTTCTGGGCTAGGGTGGGGGCAGGGGTGTCACGGGAGCCTGGTGGACAGCCTGGTGGACACCGGGGCCCCTGTCCTGGATGTGGGCAAAGAACGAAGGGGAAGGGGTGAAGGGCAGGAAGATGGCAGGGGAGAGCAGGAGGAAAAACTCAGGGACAGATTGGGGTGAGGTGGGGTGAGGAGTGAGGGAGAACCAGGACACAGATCAGGAGAAAGATTACGAAAGTCACAGTTTATGAGAGAATCAGAAGAGGAGAGAGGAGGGCCGGGAGAGAACAGAGATGGAGCCTTAGTGGGAGAGGAACAGTAATACCCAGTACCACTGGGAGGACGAGGCGCCCACAGGTTGGTTGGGAGCAGCACGAGAGGGTGTTCTGGGGGGAGAGGGTCAGCATGGGGAGAGCGTCTGGGAGCCAGAGCCCCAGAAAGCAAATGAGCAACGAAGTGAGCAGGGAGGGAGGCCGTGGGGTGCGACAGAGCTAGGACTGGTGACAGCAGAGTCCTGGGACAAAAGACTGCAGGATTTAGGGGGACAAGAGGAAAACCTGGAGAGGGCGAGTGTGGAGACCGAACCTGGGGGAGGAGGGAGCCTGAGAGGAGGTAGGGAAGGGCCCAAAAGGCCCAGAGAAACTGGGGCAAGATGGGGGAGAGGATGGAGGGCGCTCGTGGTGGGTGCTGGGAGTCGCTGGGGCATCTCCAACCTGGCTGGGGCAGGGTGGGGTGGGGTGGGGGATGTGAGCGCAGTGTTCCAGGTCCGCAGCCCAGGCCAGCCAGTGGGGAGAGGCAGCAACTTGCAGACTGAGGCTGGCCTCTGGGACGGTGGAGGAAAGGAGACTGCGTCACTCCCCTCCCGTCACTCCCGAGGTTCTAGGTGCTATTGTGATGGCCAGAGGCCTCCCCTGGATGGAATTTGGCAGAAGACAGTTTTCGGGGGTGGGGGTGGGGGTGGGGGCGGGGAGGTGTGAGTCAGAAGCATTGGCTCAGAGGCAGCGCAGTGACAGGTAGTGGGTGAGGAGTGTTGGAAGTCCCCATCACTGTGAAGAGGCCCTCGAGACCCATGAAGCCTGTCCCCAAGGGACTCGACCTGGGACCCCCCCCCCCCATCCCATGGAATTCTTAGACTCAGAAAGCTCAGGACCCACCTGCAAACAAAAGCTTGAGTACCAGACCAGACAGGAGTGACAGCCGCCTCTGCAGCCAGGCCTCAGAGCAAGGCCTCCCCCTGGCTGAGGACACAGGCTGTCATCTGTGTGGCAATTCCTGTGAAGGAGGGAGGGGAGGCTGCGCTGTCTCCCCCTTGGCCTGGAGGTGGCTGTTGATCCTGTGTCACCACAACCAGCAGAGGAAGGTCCAGTCCCTTGGGACAGACTGAAGGAGAGGGGATCATAGGGACAGGCCCTGTGGTTAGGGAACAAGATGCCTGTGACCTCCCCTAGAAGGCAGGGGGCCCTGACTTGGAGTTTGTCAGAAATAGCTACTAGGCTAGATTTTTTTTTTTTTTTTAGATGGTCTGTGTAAGTTTAGGATGGACTTAAACTCACTATGTAACCCAGGGTAGCCTCGAATTCCTGACAATCCTCCTGCCTCAGTCTTCTCAATGATAGGATTACAGACATGCACCACCACACTCAGCTTTTTTGTTTTTGAGAGGTCTCTATGGTCCAGGCTGGCCTCAAAGTTGAGATCCTCCTGCCTCAGCTTCCTGAGTGCTGGGATCACAGGTATGCACCACCATGCCCAAATAAATTTGGCTTTATGGTACATTAAATCCCTGAGTTTTAAAAACTGGCCACTCAGCTAGGCATAGTGGCTCATGCCTATAATCCCAGCACTTGGGAGGCTGAGGCAGAAGGATTGCCGAGTGAGTTCAAGGCCAGTCTGAACTAAACAGCAAGACCCTGTCTCAAACAAAAGTTAGCATTTCTTCTAAATCCAGCACACATCCACAGGCTGGGTTTGGCTTTTAGGCCAGTATACAATTTCTGAGAATTTTTTAAAATCTCAGCACATTTCATACTGTGAGTGTTGGCTTTCTGGTGCTTAGGTTCCAAGACAAAATTTCAAAGCTGTGTCCTCCAGTTGTGTTTTCTTAGATGGGGTCTAAATTGCCCAGGCGGGTCTTGAACATGCACTCTTCCCGCTTTGGCCTCCTGGGTGGCTGGGATTATAGGCCCGCAAGGCGTGGCTGTCCCAGGGTTGTAGGGAAGTGTGTGGTGTGTGGTGCGTGCAGGGGTGGTGATGGGTGTTTGGGACAGGGCACAGGAGGGCTCGGGGCTGACTCCAGGTAGCTGCCTAACTAGTGAACACACGAGCCGTTTCTATGAAACATTTATTTCCTTTGAAACCTCCAGAAACATGCCAGAAAATCTCAAGACAGGGATGGAAAGGAAAAAAAGACAATGAAGAATAATAAAAAAAATCCAAATGAAACAAATCAACATATGCAAAAAGCCTGCTGCTTTCTCCAGCCATCAGACAGAACATCAACCTCAAATTAAATAGATTTGTTTTGCAGAAATTCTTAAAAAACAACAAAATAAACCAAAAAAATCATAATTTACACTTGTCAATATACACGATTAGGTCCCCATAATGATTCGAATGATCTGAAGATACGAAGACAATTAAAAAAAGAAGGAAGGAAAGAAAAAGGCTCCAAGTTATCAGGTCGGGGTCTGAGGAAAGGGGTGGGGGCAGGGTACTGGAGAAGCCCCCAGAACAGGGGCCGGGGAGGGCGGAGAGACATCACAGTAGTTGGCCAGGGCTGAGGACAGCTGTGCGGCAGGGCCTTCAGTCCCCACTGCTGCGAGGTTTTCCTCTTGGGATGGGCTGCTGGCCGAAGGTGGATCATAGGGAGCCGAGATGATACCCTCTGCTCTGGCCCTGCCCCTTGGGCCTGGCACTTCCCTGAGTGCCTTCATCTTGTGCAGTCCCAGAGCCCCCTCCCCCCTCCCCCAAGTTCCCGGCCCCAGAGGGAAGGCGGCGGGTCTCTGGATGAGAGCCAGGCCGGCTGGTGCTGGCTCTCAGCCCCAAGCTGCTGCCAACTCCTCCCTGCCTGGTGCTTCCCAGAAAGGGGACGCTGCCTGTCCCAGCCCACGAGGGACATGCCTCGATCCTTAGCTCCAGGTTGGGGAATCCAGACTGTGCCATCCAGACTTGCTCTGGCGCAACTCTACGTGAAAAAATAAATATATATATATATATATTTTGTTTGTTTGTTTTTAAAGAAAAAAGGAACTCGTGTTTCCTGGGTGAGCAGCGTAGTACCACACCAGCCGGGCTGCCTGGCGAGCTGCCCCTTATTGCCTTTAGAGAACAGCATCTCTAGAGTGTGCACTGCGAGTGCTCCCGGGGAGCACAGTCAGCGAGTCTGGGGGCTTCTCTGGCTGGGACCTGCAAGATGGGCAGGAGCCTTGCAAAGGAAAACGAAAGCAGACAGGAGATGAAGGCTGTTTTTCTCCAGCCCTGTCCCGAGGCTCTGGGGGCGCCTTCTGGAGCCCCCAGGAGGCCGGGGCTGCTGGTCAGGGCTTGGTCGTGCTGGGGGTGTGGGGAGGGGACGAGGGGCCTGCTAGGTCAGTAGCTCAAAGGTGGAGGGGCCTGTGGGCCCCTAGCCTGGGCACTGTGGCCTCTGGCAGGAAAGGAGCTGATAGAAAAAGATCATATAAATGGTCCTGATTGTACAAATAGTTTCTCAAAGCAGTGGACTGTTTGGTTGCTGGGGTTTCTTCTCTCCATCCTGGGTTCCCCAAGAAAATAATTTAAACTCTATGAAAGTGCTCCTGACTGCATTGTGGAAGAAGGGGCTGAGGAGGGACAATGTCCAGGCCTTCCGAGCTAGCACACTGGGGACCAAGGAGCCCTGGTCTGTGGCCTTGCGGGGCCCCCGCCTCTCTGTGGTGCAGGGGGAAAGGGCTCATTTCGCGCTGTCTTTCATGCAGGGGCTTGGCCTGCAGCCAGACCTGTCATTCATGCGGACGCAACACAACCGTGGGCTCCGGGGCTGCCGGGTTTGAACGCAGACTCCTGCGCCTCCTCTGTTTTCCCATAGCTCTGGGTAGCTGGGTCCTAGAAGGTGGCTCCGTGGCCCCAGGACCCCAGGTAGGTAACTCAGACACTGCTGAGCACGGCGCACAGACCCATGGGCTGGGACAGCACTGCCAACAGGGTTCTGTCCATGCAGAGGGCTGTGGGGCACTGTGACTAGGAGCCCACAGAGGAGAGCGGGGCAGGGCCCGCGGCCAGTGCGCCCCCCCTCAGAGTTCCTTCTTCTCCCTGCTGAAGAGCTCAGCGAACTTGCGCAGCTGCTCACTGGCGGCCTGTGACTCCTCCTGCAGCCGCTGGTTGTTCTGCCGAAGACTGGCCACCTCCGACTGCAGGACCACCTTGTCCTGCTTCTCCTGCGGGTGGTCGGGAGACGTCAGGCAGGGTGGCCCTGGGGGTTGTTAGGCCTGGGAGCCCAGACCTGAGCAAGGCTGCGGATGTGAAGTCCTGGCTCTGCTTCCACGGCTGGGTGGCCCTGGTCAGGTAGCGCCCCCTCCCCCGGGGCAGTTTGCCCAACTCTGACAGGGCTGGCTCAGAGGGGTCCCCGGGCTCACGCATGGAAAGGCCTTAGGGCCCAGGCTGACCTGGATGAACCGCCTGGCAGACATCACAGGCATCACCTCATCCCACCCACAGTCACTCCAAACTTGGGGACATCATAACTCTGTTTTTCCTGCTGGACGAAGCTGCCTGAGCCAGTGCCACCACTGCTTCAGAGATGTTCTCCTGAGTGACACAGGACCCTAAGGCAGTGCCTTTCCAAGGCCACCCTGCTTGAGGCAGTGGGGGTGGGGGTTTCACCTGGACCCTCTTGGTCCTGTACTCGAGGACTTACAGTGGACATTCTGTGCCTTCCTGCCTTTTTCCCCAAAGTAGATGAACAAGAAGCACAAGTCTCCTCCACCCTTGTTTCTTATTTTTTATACCCTGGAGACAAGCACTGAGCTCCGCTTGCAAGGCCCCCTTCTACGTGTGTGTGCCTCTCGATGCAAGGCTGGTAAAAAGTACAACTGCGTTCTAGGAAACAGCTCTGCAGCTTGCTCTGGCTTTCGGTGCCGGCCTTCTCCTACATGTTAGTCAGTAGATGGATCTGCTGGTTTAATGGGCTGCAGAGTACTGCTGGGCGGTGTCCAGTGATTTACACTGCCATTCTGTTGACGAACAGCCGTCTGGCTCTGGTTTTATTGCCAACAGTGCAGTAAGGAACATCGCTGCCCATGGGTCTCTTTGTACTTAATGGGGAATTCTCATGGACAGAGTCCCACAGGTAGAAGTCCTGGGTCAGTGAGATGTGCAGTTTTTTTGCTTTGTTTTTGAGACAGTGTCTCCCTTTGTATTTCACACTGGTCTTGAACTTACTTCATACTTTGGCTGGCCTCAAACTCCAAGTGATCCCCCTGCCTCAACTTCTTGAGTGTTGAGATTACTGCTATGTGCCACCACGCCTGGCCACTTTGAGACAAGTTCTCACTAGATAGTTCAGACTCGCCTGGAACCCACAGTGATCCTCCTGGCTCAGCAGTGCTGGGATTATTAGGTGTGTTCTACCATACTTGGACAAGTTTTTTTTTTTTTTTTCTTTTTAAATACTGGGGATTAAACCTAGGACTTTTTTACTGAGCTACATTCCCATCCATTTTTAAGAAAAATTTGATAAGTTCCCTAAGCTGGTCTTGAATTTATGACCCTCCTGCCTCAGCCTACCAAATGATACGATTACAGGTGTGCACCCCACACCTGGCTCAGTGTACCTTTTACTCTTTATTCCTGAGCACCTTCAAGAGTAGCAGGGGATAAGTTTGATCCCTGGTACCAAAAAAAAAAACAAAAGTAGCAGGGGAGGGTGGGGCGGGACCCGTGCGAGGCCTCACCTTCTGCAGGTCCGTGTGCAGCTGCTTGAGCATTACCTCCAGCTGGTACACCTTTCCGGTCAGGTCCAGGGCTGGCTCCTCACTGGGAAGACAGGGGACAGGGTGAGGCCCGAGGCCCGCCAGCTCCCTGAGAGGCCCTCAGAAGAATGCAGGGCTTTGGCAAGTCCTCGCCTGGCTGGGATCCGGAAGCCAGCCCTCCCCCGGTCCTGCCCTCCCTCCCTCAGGCCGCTCTGCTAGTGAGCATGGGCTCAGGAGAGCACCAGGCCAGAGTGAGGCTGAGGTAGCACCCTGAGGAGTGCGTCTACCCTGAGCAGAGCATGACTTTAGGGAGAACCCTGTCTCCGTGTCCATGGGCCACAACTACTCGCCAACGTCTCCTGGGCTGCAGGGCAGGCCCACTCTAGGTGCAGGAGGTGTAAGAATGGACAAAGGGACCCCGTGGACAGGACTGGTGACAGTACTGATAATGATGATGCTACCCCTGCCCCACCGTGGGGAGCCCTCCCTAGGCTAAGCCCTGAGTCACCCAGCTCCAGGCATGGTCAGCCCACTGTGGCCTGTAAGAGGCTCCTTTGCAGCCCATGGGACAGAGGAGGGAGCTTCCAGGTTGTGCAGCCGGGGACACTGTCTACCTAAGTACCAGTGCTAGATTTGAACCCAGGGCCCACTGTGAGGGGCCCCTCCTCTGTGCAGAGTCTCCTGGTCTGACCCCTCCAATGCTGCAGGGGAGAAGGGCAGCTCAATCCTGTGAGGAGTGGGCTCTGAGATGGTGCCACAGGCGCTGTGGGCTCTCACACTGTGTGGGCTGCGGAGAGGGTGCGGTGGGGGAGCGGGGAAGCACGGGGCCATCCTGTCTCCTCCCTCCGTGCTCCTGAATCTCAGGGGCTGGCAGCTGCCATGTGAGGTGGGAGGCAGACAGGAGGTTGCTGGTTTGGGGGCAAAGGGAACCCAGGAGGGAACCCAGGGACACATGTGCGGCCTCCTCCATAGCCACCCTGGCTCTGCCCTGGACATTTGCCCTGCTGTGGGCCACGCTCAGGGCGCAGGTCAGGCACCAAGGCAGTGCGAGGGGCACAGATCAGCAAGAGGCCTCCCTTGTCCACTGAGCACCACACGGGGCTGCTGGACATAAGGCCTTGTACCTTGGGGCATGGAGGCATGCTGAGGGCCACACACAGGCAGCACGGGCCATTTCCACCCACTCTGCCTCTTTGTTCACTTTCTCCAGGCCTAGCACAGACAAATGCCTTGCTTCCAACATGAGGAGCCACGTGTGAGGTGACACCTGTCTCCTTGCCCTCTTCCTTCCCCTAGAAGTCTCTTGAGGGCAGGGCTTAGCCTCAGTCACCTTGGGGCCCCCAGATGGCTGGGCAAAAGCTCCAGCAGGGAAGACATTAAAGGTGATGTGAGGGTCTTGTCTATATTCTTGGGGACCTGCAGGTGGGGAGACCACGGATCAGACAGTCAGGGATGCGGGCAGGGAGCAGGAGGCGGGGGGACACAGCTTAGCATTTTGCAAGGTTGGAAGTGGAACAACTATGGGATTAAATCATGGTCAGCAAGCCAGGTGTGGCAGCTCACACCTGTAACCCCAGCACTCAGGAGGCTGAGGCAGGAGGACTGCCAAGAGTTTGAGACCAGCCTCGACTACAAAGTGAGGTCAGGGCCAGCCTGAACTACATAGTGAGACCTTGTCTCAAAAAACAAAGAAACAAAACAAACAAACCCTAAATAAACAAACAAATAGATCATGATTGCCAATGGACTAGGAGACTGTCCAGGTCACTGCTGGGGACTAGTGTAAGGACTAAACTCCTGCCTAGAGAGTGGTAGGATGTGACCCACAGCAACTGCCCCCTCCCCTGTGTCCCTCTTTCTTGCAGATCAACTGCCTGTAAGGGACCTGGGCTGCGGGCCTCCGGAGGTCCCCAGGGAAAGCTCACCTCATGGTAGGGGTGGTCCTGGGGGTTGGGGGTGCCCGCTCCAGGCTCAGGTGGCTGTGGACAGGACTGTGTGCAGGTGGGACGTCCGGACTCAGGGTGGGGTCGTTGAGAGAGAAGAGCGAGACGGCTCTTTGCACTGCCAGAGAGAGAGGAGAGGGCTGAGTCTTGTGCAGGAGGCAGGCAGGGCTGGTGCCTCCTGCCGCAAACCTCTCCCACCACCACCTGCATTTTCTTTGCCTTATTTTTCAGTGCTGTGGATGGAACCCAGGGCCTTGGGAATGCAGGGCAAAGCATCTATACTGAACCACCCCTTAGGGGTGCAAATATTTGTTTTTTCTTCATTCTTATCAGTACTGTACATGTGTGTAGTACATAATGTTCAGACTCCTTGTGGGGAGCGGGTACATGTGTACAACACATCTTAGGTCTGTATGTCCTTTCCCTCTGCTCTCCCTCCATTTCTTGATTTCCTTCCTACTTGAACAAAATCTATCTCCCTACTTCCTGTTATCTATTTTCTTTTCTTTTTTTTTTTGGTACTGGGAACCGCACTCAGGACCTTGCACTTGCCAGGTCCTGCAGTGCAACTTGCCAGTTGCTCTGCCGCTGAGCTATATCCCTGGCCCATATTTTCTATTTTGCTGTTTATTTATATTTTAGGTTTCTCATATAAGAGAAACCATGAGGTATTTAAACTTGTGTCTTCGATTTATTTCACTTAACATTATGCTTGCAAGGTGTATCCATTTTCCCAGAAATGACTCTATCCTTCCTTATGGGACAGTAGTGTTCCATACTAAATAAATACACTTTCTTTATTCATTCAACTGTTGATAGACACATAGGCTGTTTAGTTATTATGAATTGTACCCACATTTTATTATGTTTTTTTTTTTTTTGAGACAAGGTCTCACTATGTAGTTGAGGCTGATCTTGAACTCACTATGTAAGCTAGCCTGGCCTCAAACTCATGGTGATCCTCCTGCCTCATCCTCCCAAGTGCTTAGATTACACGCATGTGTTACCATGCCTGGTTACTTTTTACTTTTGAAACTGGATCTTGCTAAGATGTCCAGGCTGGCCCTGAAGTTTGGATACTCCTGCCTCAGCCTCCCAGAGTGCTTGCTTACAGGTATGTGCTATCACATTTGGCTTATTTATTTATGTATTTATTTATGTATTTATTTATTTATTGGTACCGGGGATCGAACTCACGACCTCACGCTTGCAAAGCAGGCACTTAAGCCACTGAGCTAAATCCCCGGCCCTAATTTATTTATTTTTGTGGTGCTGGGGTGGAACGCAGGGTTTTGTGTATGCTGGGCAAGCCCTCTACCACTAAGCCATACCCTAGTCTCTAAGGCTCTGGCCCATGGCGGATGGAGTGGAACCTGAGGGAAGGGCACACAGGGGCTTATTAAACTACAGACTCTCCTGAGGTTTGTAAAGTTCCAGAAGTGGGATGCCGACTGTCACTTCCATTAAGGAGACAGGGAAATCACGCGGGGCTGCCAGGGAAAAGGAAGATTCCTGGACCCAACCTAGATTCACTCGGGGGAGGCCTAATGCACAACAGTGCAGGAACTGGTGACAGCCCCAGTGCCCTAATGGCAATGTCTGAGCAAGACAATGAACCAATGAGACATTTGAGGGTGACAAAAATAGAGGAGGCTAAGGCAGGAAGCTTGCAAGTTCCAGTCCAGATTGAGCAACTTGGCAAGATCTTGTCTCAAAATTTTAAACAAAGGGCCAAGGATGTAGCTCAGTATAAAGGCTCTGGGTTTAATCCCCATTATTGGGAAACGAAGAAGAAAAAGAAACAAGGACATGTCCATGTACCCTGCAAGGCAGCCTATGATGCAAAGCCTAAGCCCCAGCTG